>JBAGKK010517330.1:0-13513 GCA_037177015.1 Euceroptres primus
TTTCAAATTTCATATTTCCGACCGCTAAATCGACCTCTTCATCGCTATCACCTGCTCTATCGAGGATCATGTATTTCGTAATCAAGCAATAATCGGATCAAAATTAAATGTAATAATTTTTTTCTTAAATAATGAAGTAATTAAAAAATTTTAAAATAAATCTAAACAGTTATTTAAATATACAATTTGATACATTATTATTTTTAAACGGTTTATAATTTATTGTTATGCGACTAACTTGATAAATTGATCTAATCAAATTGCAGTTTTATTTTGCGAAATTGTAATTAAAAAATTCAATGACAAAGTTAGAACTCATTAAGATGATTTAATGCTTTTTTACTCGGTACTGCTCGTATAGGTCAGGTGTGTACAGGATTTGCGGTGAATGAAATTACCCTCAAGGGTAATTTTGCTAACGTGAATTTTTATTTTTCGGTGAGAAGTCTAAAATGGGTTCTGTATTATTGAAACTGTAATCTCATTATTTCTTGTGAAATAATCTTTATTATTTAATTTGAAAATTAAATTTTTGAGCAAAGACTCTGGCTATCTTTTTCTCGATTTTATACCTGACTTTTCAAGATACACTCATACCTAGATTATGGGCCAGACTCGGGGGTAGACGGTCCAAAATCTAATCCTATTGAACTCCAGTTTGAACCGGATTTAAAGCGACGAGCGAGCAGTCTTATGTCAACATTCAGGACCGCATATATAGTCTCTGAACGTACAAAAGTAAATGCGCAGAGAGTCGTGATGTAAACAACGTCTGGCGGCCCTGGGTGCCCGAGCGATGGCGCCGTCGCGAGACGCTCAGGGGCGGGGGACAGAATCAGTGAAGCGTGAACGACCATGAAGATGGCCCATAATCTACGCGGCCATAATCGAGGTATGAGTGTAATTATTTCAAAATTGAAAAGTTAAAATTTTGAAATTGTTTCGATTTTCGATTTAGGAAGGTTTAAAGTTTTAAAGGAAGGTTCAAAAGATTTAGGAAGGTTTAAAAGCTTTCACCTGTTTTGGATTAATAAGTAGATTATCAAATCCCATAGAACTTTTAGTTTTAGGAACTCCGGTTGTGATTTCATTATCTGGTTGTGAGTTCTGTGGTAGTTCTTTGCTGAAAAATTCCGAATTTTTCAGTTTACTAAAGGCAACTGAAAAATTAAATTAATTTAATTAATTAAAGTTTTCTTATCAAAATTCAAATATGAATCTAAATCTCACATTTGAAAGGAGAGGTATCCTTTTCAGTCATCTCAGGTGAATCTTCTACAATTTTGTCTCCCGTCAAGTCTAGTTTCGGAATTTTAGGAGGTGTACAGGCCGTAATTTCATCAACAGTCAGATCTATTTTTGAAATTTTTGTAGTTGTGCCTTTCGTAATATCAATTATATCAGAGTCCTTTTTTGCCAATTTAGGAGGTGAACTCTCAAAATCAAGATTTGTTAAATCGATTTCCATTTCGACGTCGCTCATTTTCTTTCAATTTCTGAAATAAAGTTGAAGATTTCTTTCCCTGAACGAATCAATATTTTATTTAAAAGATTCTTAAAATATAATTGAGTTCTGGATTAAATTTTAGTTTGCGTAAAAATAAATTTTTTAACTCATTTGAATTTTATGAATAACATGAAAAACCTATTAAAGAGTACCTACAAAAATAAGTTAATATAATAAAACAAAGATGTGAATAAAGTTCTGAACGTTCAAATGAACGAAATTTTTGTTCTTAACTTAAATTTATCTTGAAATATTATTTCAATTACTAATAAAAAGAAGCACCATGAGCTTTATCATCATTAGATTAGTTTCTTTGCTAATAAACCAATATTTTAGAACAAATTTGAGTTTAAATTGTAATCAAATAAAAATTTCGTTCATCTGAACGTTCAGAACTTCAGGTACATAAAACAAAGAACATTTTAAGCTCATTTTTAAACTTTCTAGAATCTCTTATTACAATAAATTTTTTTTTAAATCAGTATAAAACTAAATATATAGGTTAAGACGTTCAATATTTTATATTTTGTGATAATCTCGTCAAATGCATTTTGCTTATAATTATTTACCTATGTTTTTACTTCTGAATTGGATCTAATGTAAGTCCAGTAAAATTAATAACTTGAAAGACGATAAAAATGTAAAGGTAAAAAATTGAGGAAGTTATTTTCTATAAATCAGATCAGAACGATCAGAATCAACGAAATCAACTGATACATAACCTATAAACTTGTTTACATTTGAGCTTCGTGTTTCCTCCGCCGAGTAACTTGATTCAAATTTATTCTATAAAAATAATATTCACGTGCAATTTTTATTTAATGTAAAAAGCGTTAAGCATACATTATTTTTTAAAAATTTGAATACGCATTAATACACAAAATAAAATAAAACAAATATTTAATAGTTTGTTTTGTGCATGAAAAATATATACTCATTAACTTTGAGACTTGAGCAACAAATATTTATTTAATCAATAAAAATGAATTTTACGTTTGCGTAAAATTTGAATGCTTTTAAAACCCTTAAGGCAAATAAAAAATAGAGGAAATGAATAAATAATAGATAAAGTATAAAATAGGATTATTGGAGTAGAAGTAACAATTTTGTGAGTTTTTGTAAGAAAAATACGCACATTTTATTACGATTGAATTAACTACAATAAAAGACAAATTTACCTAAATAGCTTAACTTCTATGTAATAATTCAACTAACAGTATAACTTCGTATTAATCAACGCCAGTTTAGCATATGATCTTGATCGACGATTGTACGTACTTTACATTTGAGAGGTACAATTTATTTTGTTACTTCAAAACCAAGTACTTGAATATTGTTCGGAATTTTCATTTTTCTTTTTAAATTCGCAAGCCACTGAATATGGTCAACAAGGATACCTTTTTATTATTACAAGTACTTTGAGTTTTCTTCTAGTATTTCAATTTACTACAAAACTTCCCAGCAAAAATTAACAATGAATACTTTCAGTCCGTCTTTTTATGTTTTGCATTATCGGACTCCAAAGTCTAAGTTCAAAAAATTCACATAATTGAGTCATGCTAACGTTATGCAGTGACATAACTGTTATATAACTCTCGTTTTAGACACAAAATTTCAATTATCTAAAAAATAAAAATTCTGATTTACTGGGAATGTCTGAAGCTAATAAATAATATTATCAACTTAGGTGGTAAATGAAAATTATCTACAAAATTAAATACTACTGGCGACAATTATTTTCTTTTTTTTTTAGACAAAATGATCAGTCAGTTCTACTGAATCTTTGAAAATCAAATTAATTTTTACGAATGTTCATTGACTTAAGGGGGTATTATAGTTTGAACATGCGTTTTCGAGGACATTGTTCAAACTTCAATAAAAAAAAATCATTCAAATTTTTTTGAACGGAACTTTTTTCATTTATTACAACAAGTTAGTACATAAAAAAATATTATAAAATAAATCACTCAAATAGGGGGCGTTGTGGCATCTCAAAGAATATGTTCTGGAAATGCATGGTTGACATGATACCGCTGCTTCATAGTGCGTCTGAAAAAAAAACCAAACAGATTCTTAAAATATACAAGTAGGGATATGGTCGGAACTGGAATAAATAAAAAATAATGATTTTTGCATTTTTAACAAGTCAAAAACCACAAAAAAGTGAAAATTCGCAAAACAATTTTCAAAGAAGTGTCATTTTGCAAATTTTCAATATTTTTGATTAGTTTTAGTCCCGACTATATTTTAAGAATCTGTTTGGTTTTTTTATTCAGACACCCTGGAGGAATTATATTTTTTTCAGACACCCAGCGGAATTATATCAAACGTGCGTTTCCGGGACACATTCTTTGAGATGCCACAACGCCCCCTATTTGAGTGATTTATTTCATGCATATTTTTTTTATGTACTAAAAGACTCGATGTAATAAATGAAGAAAGTTCCATTCAAAAGAATTTTAATGATTTTTTTTTTATTGAAGTTTGAACAATGCCCTCGAAAACGGATGGTCAAACTATATACCCCCTTAAAGAGCGATCCAGCGTTCCATTGAAAATAAGTTTTCCTGGTCCCATGAGTACCGGAAAACAATAAGTTTCTTTTTCTGAGGTCTATATTTTCTAGAAAAGAATTAATTGATTCCTAATGCTTTACGCGAGTTGAGTTTCAAGTGAAGGAATGACCGAGAAACGTTTCATCATTATCCATTCGCTGTTGATGTTAATAAAGCTGCTTGTTCTCTTTGATATCTGAAAGCAAATTTCATGTACATAATTATTATTCGTTAACAGGAAAGTCTTTTAAAAGATACTCATTTAAAAAATTTCCTTCTGTGAAAGGAAAACTAAAAAATAAATAAATTAAAATATGATTTGAAAAAATAACTATAAAAAAAAGTAAAAAATTATTTTTTTTTCTTATCATTTGTAATATTTATAAGTACATAAATAAATTATGCGGAGTAAGGCCTCACAATCTTCACATTGTTAATAATGCATATTTGGAAACAGTACTAAACTTCTAAGGTAGAAGCTGGAGAGAGAGAGAGAGAGAGAGAGAGAGGGGGGGGATGGGGAGAGAAAGAGAATAACTTTGCTGACGTTAATGCAGCAGATTGGAGATTAACAATCTCATCTTCGCGAAATGACTAATAAATTTTCAATAGATTATTAATATCGTGATTTTTTTTGGTATTTATTTATTAAATTTTATTTTCAAGCAATCAAGCTATAAAATATCTAATAAAAATAATTTTCCCTAATTATTTTTTTTTGAAAAGTTTTACGGCAAATATAATTTAATTTTGATAATATATTGTTTTTATTTGAATTAAAATCTTAAAGTAAAGAATTATACTTACTTAATGGCCCTCGCTACTTGATATAACGCAGTGCACGCGACGAAAAAATTAACGCTACATAAACTCAAATTTTTTGGTGTAATTGCCAAAGAATATCGTGTCCAGATAATTCCCGTAAGGGCCAATGCTCCTGATTGACTCAGAGATATTTTATTGGCTGGCCTTTGTAAATCTCCAAGTCCTGCTACGACAAGACCCTGTAAAAAAAATCAAATTTTAGACAAAAAAAAAGAACTGCAAAATAATATCCTAAAATTTGTATGGGTATGATTATAATTATAATTCTTATAATATAATTCTAATTATAATTCTTATAATTATAATTCTTATAATGTAATTCTAATTATAATTCTTATATTTATAATTCTTATAATATAATTCTAATTATAATTCTTATAATTATAATTATTATAATTCTATTCTTAAACATGATTATAACAATATATTTGACAATAGCTTTTATCTATTAAAAAAAACCAAAAGGCTGCTTTTTCATGAAGCATAATTTTGCGATTAAAAAAATCGACATTGTTTCTAGCTTCGATTTTTTTACGTTCTAAACTTAATAAAAAATGGAAAAAACAAGTCGAATTTTTTTTTTAAATTTAAAATCGTCTCCATGGAAACGTATCGTAAAATTGGTTTTGTGATTTTTTTTCTTTCAAAGATTATTTATGAGTGTAACTTAGAATCATAATTCATTTTGCAAATAAATCACACTACATTTATTTATCTTAAATCTTGGCATTTACAAGTTACAAATACATGTTTATGAAGCATTGACAACTAAACCGCTGTCAATACGCAGTATTTATCAGTCAGTTTCAAATCGAACGAGATATTTATTTCAACATTCTCTTTACTACACTGCATGATGTTGATAAAGGAATGACAAATTGGATTTACGTAATCCCTTTTATTACATGTTTTCTAACAGAAATTTGTTAGTGCCTACAGTACAGTTTTTTCATAGTTAAATTTACAATTCTAAATTGTAAATTTAGTTTACTAAATTTACTAAACTTAAATTTAGTTTACTAAATTCACTAAACTCGTTAAATTGTAAATTTAACAAAATTTAATATTTCAAAAATATTTCATTGTTAAAAAAATTCAACAGATGTTAAAATGAGACACAACTATAGAGATTTTAAGAGCCACAATTAGATGGTCACATGTCGTTACCAAAATAAAGTTTTAGTAGAGTCACGTACAGTGCATGAAATTGTAGAAAACTATTTGTGTAAGTTTTTGCATAATCATTGAAGAGCAATGTTCATTGGTGTCAATTCATACTTAGCATAGAAATGTACTTTCGATATTTATTCGAAACAAGGCCAAGACCTCTCAATTCTCAACATAATTACAATCTTTATGATTGATAATGATAAGAATCATGTAACGTGCATAGTGGAGCCAGCAATAATGAAAAAATAATTATCTCCAATACGTGCTAAAATATATTGTTATTAATTAAATTTTTTAGATTAACTTTAAAATTAAAAAATTATTAAATTGAATAGCTCGAAATTAAATTGTTTTGACAAAAAGTTATTTAAATCTATTCATAATGGTAATTCACAACCATTTCCTTCAATTTATTAAAATTCTTTTAACATTGTATTTCTGACCTTCAAATACAATTAGAAATTCTTTGCATAATTTAAATTTTATTGATCTTGCAAATTTTTACGTTCTAGTTTTATTGTGATTCTGTTGTTTGTTTACTCTTGCTTCTGTCTGCATATTTACATTACTTTCATTGTCACATGGCTTTTTTTATCACAATAGGAAAATCTTGACTAAAATCTTGAAAAACGAAAGAAGTAATGTTAGAATTAAAAAGAATACGGTTATTCGAAAGTTTTGAAACATAGTGTAAATTCTGGTGGCATCCATTCTTAAAATTCTTTACAGAATACTTGCCAAGTCTTATGTTTTCCAAGAAATAAAATTTAGAAATCGAGGTATGGTAACATGATTGAAAATAGAGGTGTCACAACTAACCCATTTAAAAGCCGGTGCCCAGAAGAAAATCGTCTGTGGACCTGAAATAAAATATTGTATGTAGTTGTTGATAATCGTTTTATTATCTAGAACAGAAAACTGATATTTTGTTTTTAGAAAATCATCTCATTCTGTTGATTCTAAAAAATTCGTTAGCTTTAATGTTTCTTTAAGGGTATGTCATACATAATGACGTCACGAATTACCGACCGATTTTTTATTTACATTCAGCGGATTTATTAAGAGAGAAATGCAAATATAATGATGCAATTTTGGGACATAAGAATATATTTAGGCATCGATGGCAAGTGCGTTTCAGTTTTTATTTCGAAAAAAAAAAATTTGAAAAGTATTTTTTTTTTCAAAATAAAAATTGAAACACACTAGACATCGATTCCTTGATATATTCCTTATTATTTCCTTAAATTTCAGCATTACATTTGAATTTCTCTTTTAATATAGATATAAATAAAAATAAATATATAAATAAAAAATATGAATATAAATAAAAAAATCGGTCGTTAATTCACATAATTAAGTATCAAATACCCTTAATGTGTAACTGAAATTTCGTGTCAGCGCAAATAAGTTTTTCAATACACAATACAATATAAAGTCCAACTATTTAACAATGCAAAGCAGAAGTTTCACGACTTGCAATTCATTTTACGAAAGAAAAATTTGTTTCGTTTTGAAGAGTTTTATTGTTACTATTTTATTGTTTTTATTGTTACCTCATCCATAAAGGATACATTCTAGCTTCAGAAATGAATTTAATTTTTCTTTTTCGTAGGCTCACAGACAAAAATTATCTATTTAGCTAATTTTATAAAATAAATTAGTAAATCAAAAATAATACTTATCTTCAAAATCAAATATAAACAGTGTTTATATTTGAATTCAAATTCAAAAGTGTTCCCTTACTTATAACCCAAGTTGAAAAATATTTTATAAAAACTTAAAAATATTTCTTTCACAAAATAAATCTCTTATGGCCTTGTTTAACCTTAACACGTGTTTCTTGTACGCGACCTTGGCCCATTTGGCAATCCGTTGATTGACAAAAAGAAAACACGAGTTACTGCCATAAAAAGAAAATTTAGCAGACGATACTGAACACATGTTATGCCATTTTCCCACCACTCACCAGCTGGATGATTCCACAAAGGTTGTAGGGATTCTGGCACAATTTTTCCTATGGTCTTCATAGAATTTCTGTACACGAGCGACATGATTTTGCACAATTTTTTTTGTTTACTTATAAATAAAATTAAAAAATAAAGCTAACTAGATTGCGTTTCAAATCAATAGAAGCAATGGAATTCTAAGTTCGACCCGCGCACTGCAGCTGAAAAATACGAAGTGCGCTGGCGTCATTGACGTGGTTCTATTCGGTTTCCTCATCTCGGTTGTTCCCCTCTTCCCTCGATTTCCGCCCTCGTTAAAGTAACTATGACAGGTCCGTAAACTTCAGGGAGAAACTTGGTCTTTTTCAAATTAGGCTTATGCTAAAGTTCTTAAATTTTAACAAATTTAGGTGCTTTTGGAAATTTTATTGTGAAATTATTGGTCCCCTAAGTTCGTTTACAGTGCAACTTCTTTAGAAATTCGAAAATTTTTTATTTAAATTATTATTTATTTTATTTTTATTGTAAGTTCAATTTAATTGTTTATTTTTATAAAAGCCTAGGTTTTAAACGAAATTTTAAATTTGAGTAAAATTATTAGTACAAAGTAGAACATAAATGAAATATTTTTAGTGTAATTAATTTTTATTTTTACTTGCTCCGAAAATAATTCATTTTCCGATGACTCGCATTAAAAAAAAACAGTCCTGGTTACACACGTGAATGTAAAATATTTGAGTAACGTGCGTATCTTCATGACGCCGGATGATTTCATCCTGATAATTTTATTTTTGAAGAAATTGTAGATAAAATAATCTCGTGAACCTTTAAATATCTCTCCTTCAACTCGTAATAAACTTATAATTTACATAGTTCATTTTTTATACTTAAATTTAAATGACTAAACTTAAAGAATTACGGAAATTATGTAAAATTACACTGAGTTTATTTTTAGATAATCATCTGTTCATAATTCTCAGTGTTCGTTCATTAATTCACTTATCTGATTTCAATCGAGAAATGTAAAGAAGCAATACGTCATTTTTCGCAGTTAATTAGCAGATCAAGTGGCAATAACCACGCACGATTGTCAGTTATAATTAGAGAGACATGATAGATAGATATCATCTTGATGAAAGGAAATAATCGTATATATTACGATATCAGCATGTAATTTCGAATCAATTTTTCTGAAAGAAGCAAGATTGATAAAAATTCAAACCTTTCCTGATATTGAAAAGTAGGAAAAAGTTTGACATTGGCACAAGTTGACATTGGCTTGAAGTTCAAAACCAAATTTTCTGGCTCGTGCCAACTCTTTCTTTACGCAAGACCCGGCAGCAATCTATTTTTAGATTGCAACGTGCAGATTTTTACTTCCGGAAGTCAATTGACTTTTATAATACTTTCTTTTATTTTCTTAAAAATGAATTTATCTTTTTCGAATCAAATTCAGTATTTTCCTAATTTTCTGGTTCAAAACTTTTCATTTTTAGACACTTCTAAAGATTTTTATAAAAAAAAAGACTTGAAAGTGGTTTAGCTTTTACTGTAAAATATATGTATTCCAATCATTCTGAGTTTCAATTTTACAATTAGCTTTCGGCTGACATTTCGAAAACCTGTTCCTAAATAATTATTCATGAGAGGAATGAGCAAAGAATTGAGTAAAGAAAAGACTTTGTTTGTATTTTTTTTTATTCCTATTCATTATATACAAACAAAAAGGAAAATGGCTTTTTAGAAAGAGCCATTTTCAAATTAAATTAATGGCAGAACAACGTAAGTGGGTTATAAAGTACGCATTAGATTATTATTACATTTTCTAAAAATCTAAAGATTATTTTTTTTGGAAGATGGGAATTAACATGGAATGTAGAGGATAAATGATTGATGTCTTACAACAGAGAAAAAAGTCTTAGCATAAAAATTTCGAATCCAAATTGATTGTGTGGTGTTTAATTAAAAATTTGGTTTGACTAAAATTAATTTAAATTAATCAAGAACTAAGTTTATCTAAATAATAAAAATCATTGGAGTAGATCAATTTATCACAATAGTTTCGTTAAAGGACTTTAATCACATATCCTCTGAATTCTTCACATATATAATAAACTATACACATACATAAATTAAGAGCAATAAAATATATTGGTAATTATTTATATATTCGAAAAACCAATTATGCAATATGTGCGCATTACACTCTCCCGAATTTTTTGGGTAAAAAAATATTGCAAGTCAACTGATAATTTGACCAAAATATTCCAAATCAAGTCACTCATAAAAATGTATTTTCTCATTCTCTTAGGCTTTTATATTTTTCTCTATGTTAGACTTTTAAATTTTATTACATCAGCCGTTTTGCAATATTCTTGTAATCAATTGTTTTTTGCTAAATTGCACCATCTTTAATCAACATTTTGGCAATCTCCAAAGACTATGTTTTCATCTTCAATTAAATGATTTATTTATAAATCAGCATTTTATCAATTAACAATTAGAAAATTGATGTTCAATAAAATTTGATTTGTAAGTTTAGTATTTAAATGAAAATGGTAACATAGATATCACAACTTTAGGTACACATACAAATTTGTACCTACCACAAAATAATATTATGTAAATACATAATTATGGCGTAGTATATGTGATATACAGAAAAATTTCTCTGACCTTATTCTCGTTCTCAGAAGATCGAAAAAAGATCAATGCACCAAAAAACTTAAAAATGATTCATATTATTCTTCCCTGTGTCTGAGAACCCTGTTTGCTCGATTAAAGTTTACAAAAATTGTAGCAAGAGTAAAAGTGTATAAAAAATCATTTGTAAAAAAGTTAGTTTCTATTCGTTGTTTCTATATAAAAGTCTGGAAAGTTTATGGCCCTTAACTGTAATGGCAAGAAATCTCAGACTCAGGAAGGACGAGAATTTCTAATAGAAAAATTTTTCAAAATTAAAGAAATCTTAATAATCAGTCATGGAATATATTGGTAATCATCCAACAGACAGTGAAAATGATTTAGCGGGGTAATTAATAGGGCAGGAAGAAACTATCGAATCTCGACCAATCAAATCCCTACTATGAAAAAAAGTTGCCTTTTCTAATCGGGATGAGGCAATTTTTTTTTGGTTAATATTATAGTAAGCTACGACCTTGAAATTTTTAATTTTTGAAATTTTTGTATTTTTTTATGAGTGCAAAAATTATGGTGATTTTTTATGTAGAGTTTGTAGCGATAATTAATAATAAAAAATGAACAAAAATTAATTTTTGTCAAATTATGATTTTTTGAAAATTTTCAAAATGAATTTTTTTAAATATCTGCATGAAACTTTTATTTAAAAATTTTTAAAAATGTTTTAACTGAATTTTTATTAGCTTGAAGTGAAGAATCGACATATTGTTTTCATTGTAATCTAAAAAAACTGTTTCTCTGCTTTTAATTATTAAATTTCGGGACTTTAGAGATTTTTAAGTTTCTGAAAAAACCAACTCAAAACTTTTTTGTAAGTTTTAAATAATAATGGTTAGATTTTACATTTAAAACTAATGACACTTCAGTTAGAAAATTAAAAAAAAATTTTAAATAAAAGTTTCATTCATCGATTTAAAAAAACTCATTTTTTGGCGAATATTCAAAAATCCTCACTTTGTCAAAATTAATTTTTGTTCATTTTTTATTTTTTATTATTAATTATCGCCGCAATCTGTACATAAAAAAATTTACTATAATTTTTGCAATCATACAAAAAAAAATGTAAAAATTTCAAAAATTATTAATTTCAGGGTCGTGGTGGCTTGCTATAGTATTGGCAAAAAATAAATAAATAAAAAATTGTAAACTCATCCTGATTTGAAAATGCAACTTTTTTTATAATCGGGATTTGATTGGTCAAAATTCAATTTAAAAAACTAATTTTTTGGCGAATATTAAAAAATCCTAACTTAGTCAGAATTAATTTTTGTTCATTTTTTATTTTTTATTATTAATTATCGCCGCAATCTCTACATAAAAAAATTTACTATAATTTTTGCAATCATAGAAAAAAATGTAAAAATTTCAAAACTTATAAATTTCAAGGTTGCTATAATATTGGCAAAAAAAAATTGTAAACTCATCCTGATTTGAAAAGGCCATTTTTTTATAGTCGAGATTTGATTGGTCAAAATTCGATAGTTTCGGCCCGCCTGGGTCCTAGTAATTAATCCCTTAAAACATTGATACTGCTGAATGAAATTCTACGAAGGAAGTGATAAGTTAATCTTGAAAAATATCTCTAAAGGTAATATGAAATACCTTTTTCTTGTGATCCATTTTCCTTTTAAATAGAACTATATATTATGTAATATTATTTTTTACATAATTCATATAAAACAGTTTTGTGGATCTATTTTTTTAAAAGTTTTATATTACTTATCACTCCAGTCAGATTTCTTGACTTTGATTTTACATCAGTTTTGCTGCAAAATAAGACACCAATTTTGTGTCACAAAAATTATTCTCCTAAGTACCTGCTTGAAGATTTCCAATTTCTTATAATAATAATCTTAATTAATAAAAAAGTTAATTTTTATTTCGTTTTGTTTTTATATATAAGGCACTTTCTTGATTTGATAATACCAAACATATTTTTAATTTAAAAAAATGTTGGTTTAACCAATTTCAGTAATTTCTTAGAAATGTATAAATCCAAAATTTGTTACTGGGCCGTTTACGAAAACTAAAGAAAGTAACAATATTTCACAATCCGTTTCAATATTGCAAAAAAAGTTATAAAAATATAATAATACAGTAATTGACCATAGTCATAACATTAATCTTAAAAATGAAATATTTAGATTAAATTCATAAGCAATACAAATTCATTGATGCAAGTAACTGAAATTGTAAAGGGAAATTCCAGACTAAATATTTGCTCCTTTTCATTTTATGACGCGACATATAAAAAAGTTTGTTCATAGATAGTATAAAATTGTATTAAAAAAACAGTCATCTGTTGGTTAATTGAGATCTTACAAAACTAGAAAACATACGTATTTCTGTTTTGTTACGGAGTAAAAATAAATGCAAAGTAGGTATACGGTTTCTTTCTAATCTCTGAAATTCTAGAAAAAAATCTATTTCTGTTAAATGTTTGTGGCAGTGTTGATGTCATCGTCAGTAATTGTTATATTTCTTACGTTTCAAAATTGAGCAAGTATTCGATTTTTACCCATTTGTTTACGGCAAATCCGAATAATTATAATAAACCTCCAAATAATCACGAAATTCAAATGTAATCTCGTTGAGAGTTAGCAAATCCATTTTGCTAAATGAAAAGTATCACGTTTTCTTTTTCTAAGTACGAAAATGTCAAAAATCTCTTCTCTAAAGAAAGAAATGGAATGCATTGTTCGTATATAATCCCTCGTGAAAAGAAAGACCAACTTAACCCTCTACTGGTACGGTGCGGGTCGGATCCGACCCAAGCGTGGGTTGTTTCATCCCCTCCGCTCCCCACCACT
>JBAGKK010517351.1:0-13512 GCA_037177015.1 Euceroptres primus
ATATGATTATAAGTTACATGAGTAGAATGTATTCAGCTATCGATTTGTGCAATAAAAAAGGGCACTTCACCGTTATCGATAGAATAGCCGAACTACCTTAAATAATTTGCCGTGTAACAAGTGTGGTAAAATGATGTCATTGAAAAACACAGTAAAAGAGACTAGATTAGGTTTTCTGACCACAACATAATGTTCTGCTTTGATCTGATGAATAAACAGTGTTGCCACAATGTCACTGCCTACCCCTGCCATGTGTCTCGCGTGAACAGAAATATTATTCTTTTCAACATTATATTTTCTTTTTCATAGTAGAATTTAAAATATGGCGTTTGCCCTCATTAGCTATGGGAGACTGCAAAAAGTACTGTACGTAATAAATAATATGTCTTTAGAAGCAGACGATTAAGCCAAAAATGATATGCATCGTTATATAATAATATTTTCTACATATTTAAAAAATTTTAGACAACTAGTAAGTAAGGTGCGATTTCGGCACAGCTACCTTAAGTTCGTGATCTCTGTTAATACTGATTTTCTGTTAGACCTTATTTAACGCTTATTTTACGTTTTATAATGAATTTTGCATGAATAATATAGACATATGGTCATAAATGGAAAGAATATGTTTAAACAGTACGCTATGAATAAAATTTATCAATATCTAGTGTTTAATTACATAGCTAGTATTTGTTAACAAAAATTAAATTTGTCAAATCTGTTTATAAGATTCATTCAGCATTTGAATGAAGTTTCAACCGGAGTCTGAAGATTGCACTCAGGTTTCTCCTGTCTATACCACAATGGAAAAGGGTTTCGATGATACTTAAGACTGAACTGGAAAACGATCACGACCTGACACTGAAATAGTTACGATCTTCTTAAGCACCTCTTAACGATATAGCAGAGCGTCGTTACCGTCATTAGCGAAATGTAGTTGGCAACGAGTGACACTGATAACAACGTCTGATCCAGTGAAGTTGCTCGAGCAATCGTGCCAACTTCCTGCAGTCGTCATTTAGCCACAGCGATTCTAACTTCCAGAGTGCGGAAGATGTCAAAACTCCCCAGCGCTTTACTAACTTATTGTGGGATAAACGTGATCCTCAGAGTCGACCAAGTCGCGCCGACTCACCCATTGCTGGGATTGCTGCACCGTTGCAACGTTTACAATGGAGCTCAACGCGATAAAGTTTCTAGCAACTTCTACCAGCCTCCCTCTGCTCCACCTGACCCGAGAAGATCAGTCCAACCGTGGCATTTACCCTCGATTTCAGAACAGCCGTTAATCTTACGTCCATGCTCATCCATAACACATAGAGAATGTTTTACTTGACGTGCATCTTCTGTTCCCCTATCCACCCTTTCTAATACCCCAAAATTGACGTACGAGCAAGAAACAAGAAGAGGGATTGAGTAGACGAATAAGCTGTGTTTGTCGAGGGTGAGAAAACGAAAAGTGTCCTCCAAGGTTGGTCCAGACTAACAAGCCTCTCAAAGACGAGGAATTTCTTTTATCTCGCACGACTGCATTCCTTCTTTTCATCAACCATGGGAAAGCAATTTTCGCCCGGCTCGTCTTTTGACATACAAATAAACTAGGATCCAAAAGGGTCTCAGGAAATTCTGTTATTCTTGATTCGTCTCGTCTTTTGACATACAAATAAACTAGGATCCAATAAGGCCTCAGGAAATTCCGTTATTCTTGATTTTGGAATAGGGGAATTGTGTCTAGAACAGACACTCGCCGCTAAAGCGATCAATCTTTAATAATTAACTGGTTAAAAGAAATAAACGCCAGGTTTTTGTACAAAAATATTGTAAAATGAAATACACACTGATAAAAAATAATTTTAGACAACAAATATGTAAATTGTCGTAATAAGATATGCGCTTATAGATTTCACCTACTTTATGATAAAATATTACTTCAAAATTGAATTACATTATTGAATGATTTACCATATGTTAATGTTGCCATTGTTATTGGTATATTATAGTTTGTTTTCTAAACTTTCGTTTACGCTTTGCAACAATTTATAATTGTGACTCATTGAATTGAAAATAAAATAAATATAATAAAATACCGACTCGGATAAAATGGTCGTAATCTTTTGTGTATAAAACGGTCAGTCGAAAGGAATTTTTCGCCATTTGTGTATTCCCGGTAGAAATATTATCCCAAAAGCTACGTCATATTTATATACTTATTTTTATAAGAAATAATTACTTAAAGTCAATAATTTATAGTGGTCAAGCTATGTTTTTAAATAATTTGAAAGTAAACAATTCATTAAAACTGTGAACAAATTGAATAATCTTTTTAATTCAGTGTAGTGGTGTAACATAACCTCTCAATTCGTACAGTCGTTACTTTTAAAATTTATCATTCTGTTTTACCATAAACAAACTTCTTTAAGGTTATGTAATCTTTTTCAAGAAAATTATAATTTTGAAATTATTTAACCTTCCGTAGGCACACTGGGTAGAATCGACCCGTCGATCAACTTTAGGCCTAAATATCTAATAGCCCTCGGCTTTGAACGGGACTTTAGTCGCCCTTTATGATTTTTTTAAACACGTTGTCATGTGATTTCTTACAAATCGACTTTTCGTTCGCAATCTAGAATGTTCAAAGCATGTTCTGTAATTTTTTGATCCACATCGGACTGGTTTTCTCACGATCGTTTTTTGAATCTGACTGGGTAGAATCGACTCAGCGTGACTACCGTGAAATTCTCCGGTAGTATGATTACAGAGGGTTAATGCAAAAAAACTTCATGTTTTAAACTATGTTCTTGATTTCTTATTTAGACAACAATAATTTTTTTATAAATAATAATTTATTGTACTTTTAATCTCAATATAACTATACCCTGTTTTAACTCATATTTTACAATATTTCGTGGCATTTAAATAATAAAAATTCTACAATGATAAAGAAAATATTATAATGTGACACTTAACAACCTTAGTGCTGAAATTAACAGAAAAAGAAGCATATTTAAGTTAATTCTTTGAGAGTGGCCATTTTATCCGAGCGTGTTGATAAAACGATCAAAATGCAGACCTTTTCTTTTTGCATTTTTTAGTTCATTCAAATGTATCGTAGCCCACTTTTAATCTTTGGACATTGTAGAAAAAATGTCAAAGTACCATTTATCGGACCCGTTTTCTAGAAATTATTTAGTTCCTGAAAATATCAAGCTGATTAATGCTAAGGTGTCCATTTTAGACACAATTCCCCTAGCCTTTCATATTTAGAAATAGACGGTATTTTATCTGTGGTGTCAAAACTATTTTTTAGTCATCCGACTAATTAAATACATCGAAATGATAAAATTTAAGGGCATGTAATGCGTTATGCTGTCACGAATTACTGACGGGGTATAAAAAATATTCGGTAATCCTATTTTTAAATAAACAAAGATATCAAGTTGAAACTTAAGAGAATGGTAGAAAATATGATAGGGCACATCTGTTATGTGCCATTTTTTCAAAATTTCGAAAAAAAATTATTTAAAAAAAAATTTTATTTCAAAATTTTGAAAAAACTGCCACATAACAGATGTGCCCATTCATATTTTGACAAACAAGTTAAATATTTCACGAAATAGAATATGCAATACAGAATCTACAGAAAAATTTGAATGTTTGATTGAAGCTCAATAAAAAGCACCAAATATTAATCAGCGAATGATTATTGGTAAAACCAGTGAAATAGGACTGACTGAAATTTTTTAGAGTGAGTATAAAGGTTCGAGAATGAAATACCCGTGACCCTATCAAGTTCGACGCGCAGTTTCGTATTTCATTCCGATATCGGAATTGAAAATGGAGCATGTAAGCACGACATATACGTCTGGTCATTTCCCATATGGCGTGTATCGTCTACGAGTACATGCTTATCTATCCCACTGTTCATTGTTACTGACGGCCAATGCTCGATTGCACACTATTCGTTCCCTTCTGACAGTGAATTCATAACCGTGACACCCGGTGGCTATTCGTTTAATAAAACTACTCGACGTTCTCTATCGGTGAGGCTGTATCTCCGCCATTACTAGGAAAAACCACCAGATTGGAAAACAGTGAAACGATAAGAGAACACAACGTGAAATCACTGCAAGTGATTGACACGCTATAGCGAGCAGTTCTTTGACACGGACAAATGGAAATGAAAAATATATTTCAATCAGGTGACACGTCGTTAGAGTGACAAATCCGGAAAACGAGGTCCTCAGTAATAACAAAATTCTATTACAAATGTCACCCATTTGCTACATGAGAGTCACTACTTCAAGCCATTAAAAACCTAACAAAAAATAACCTTTCAAATTATAGGTATTAATAAGAAATTTTAATTTTAATTATGGGTTTATATCTAACATGAAACTGATATATTCAACTATTTATTAGAAGTCAAGAACGTTTTCAATATTATTATATATTATGAAGAGAAAATTCCCTTATAATGAAAACAGAAGTTTCGAAGAGACGTCAAAAATAATTGTTCTATTCTTATTTCTATTTACAAATATTAGAAAATAAAAATTCCCTCACAAGGTATACGTTACAGAGTGGTTGTAAAATTTCCAAAGAGTTGATCATTAGCCATTTTTATGCACACCTGAATTCAAGGGAATTCAAAATAATTCAAAGAATTTAAAGGAATTCCAAAGTATTCAAGGTGATTTAAAAAAATTCAAGGAAATTCACAAGAAATCAAGGGAATTGGAAACAATTCAAAAGGATTCAAGAAAATTGAAGGTGAATTCAAAAGATCAACGGAATTCAAGGGAATTTAAAAGGAATCAGAAGGATTAAAGTGAATTCAAAGAATTTAAAGCAATTTAAAGAATTTAAAAGAATTCCAAAGAACAGCGGAATTCAAACGATTTCAAGGGAATTCAAAAGAAATCAAAAGAAGTGAAAAGAAATAAAAGAATTCTAAAGGATTGAAGTTACAGAGGAATATAAGATTTCAAGTGATTGAAAAGAGATCAAGTGAATTTCAAGAGAACTGAATTCATTTAACTTGAGGTAAATTGAACTGAATTCAATAAATAAAATGATATATTCAATAAAATTTAAATTGAAAAGAACTTGAAAGAATTAAAGAGAATTCAAGGGATTGCAAAAGAATTCAAAGAATTTAACAAAATTCTAAAGAATTCAAGGTGAATTTAAAAGAGTTTAGGCGAATTCAAGGAATGAATTCATTGAACTTCAAATTGACCTGAATTTAAAAGAAATCAAGCAAATTCGTTGGAATTAAAGTGAATTCATTAGAATTCAAGCGACTTCAAGTAAATTCAAGCGAATTCCAGTAAATTCAGAAACAAGAGTGTACCTGAATTCAGTACTGGTTGACCTCACTAGAATTTCATTTTTTAAATTCGACTTTCCACTGACCATTTTTTTTATTTTTCCTGACTATTAATATTTTAAGTTCAGAATTAGAATTTTCACATTTCTTAGTAACCCATCTTTTATATCCAGAATAAAGCAGAACAAACATGCAATTCGTCAAATTTACAATTTAATGTGGATTTTTGTAAATTTTTATTTATATAAGATTCCGTTGGATGTATAAATCGTCGTAAAGTTTTTTTTTCCGGTCGGTTGGAGGTAATAATTAAGCACACACCATATTACTGGTGCAACGTTTCATTAGCTTGGTTTGCTAACCTCATCAAGCTAAAAATTTTTTATTAAACACCATTAAAAATATCCTCGAGCAACAACAGTAATAAAGATCACATTTCACTTTTTAAAAAAGAATATTTACTAATATGGTTAAAATTAGACCATTGATAAAATCAATCAGTCATGTGTCGCCCGCAGGCGGTATTAAAATTTTGCATAACATTCTCAGAGAACGGAATAATGACAACTAAGCGAGTCGTGACAGATAATTAAGAAACTTTGAAACGAAGACACAATACAATAATTGACTAATCAACACATACCAAGAATATACGTATGCAAGTGGATAAAAAATCTGAATGTGTAAGTAACTGAGAAATTAAGAATTAAATTTTTAGAAGTGCCGGAAAATATCTATAATTTAATGAGTGAATATATTCTTTTTTGTTTACACTCTTCAGATTGCTTTTAATGTGAATCATTTCCGAAATGAGACGTTTATCGTTATCAGATTTAAAATCTAATACTTTGGCATTCTCTCAATCAAATCTCCTCTGATGTGAATTAATAAAAGATTCTTTGTTCCCATATTTTATATGTTCATTGACACGAGTTTTTAAAGGTCTTTTCGTCTCACCCACATAACAAGTATCTCAGTTTTTGCATGGAATTTGGTACATACGATAGGCAAACTTTAGGGCGTCGAGCGAAAATTTGGTTACAAGAAACTTGTTTGTCTTTTGTATTTAATGAAAATTTAATTTTATTCTTACGGACTTTTATTTGTTTTTCAATGAATTTGGAAGGATAATCGTTTTTTAGTAATATTTGGGTAACAATTTTAAGATTATGTGTATGAAATCTTTTGTGAGATAATTTCAAAGCCCTATCAACCGGATTAAATAAAATATTCTTTTTCATTTGAATTGGATGACCTGAAAAATAGATGTTGATGGTTCTGTCTGATTAAGTCGGTTTCTGATAACAATTAGTGATAATAATATTGTTTTCTCTAATCAGGATCAAATCGAAAAAATTAATACTATTGTTATTCTCCAATTCAAAAGTAAATTGGAGATTTTGATGGTAGGAATTGAAAGTATTGATGGCAAAGTAAATGAGGTTTTTCTTAACAAATAAAATGGTGTCATCCACATAGCGATAATAAAAAAGAGGGACACAGCCATAAGTATCTTTTAATTTTTTTAAACAACAGGTTTCCAGGTCATCCATGACAATATTTGCAAATAAAGGTGAGATAGGGAGCCTATCGGTGTTCTCTCAATTTGTTGGTATACAGTGCCGCCAAAAACAAAGTAAGTGTTATCAAATAGAAATTTAGTACAAGTTCTGATTTCATCAAAAGGTATTTTTCATATAGTCAAATTTTAAGAAACTCTTTGGAGAGATAAAGAGAGAAGTAGTCGAATCCACGCGAAGCGGGCATGCCTTATGTGAGCACACGGACACAGTCCAGCGATAAGTGGAGGGGCGAGATTTTTCTCGCGCGCCGAGAACTACCAAACGTCGGTTTCCAAGCAAATTTTACAACTCTTTTTAATTATCAAAAAAACGTCAGAAAATTTTTTCGTTATCACCATTAGAAAGAGGAGAACATCAAGTTTCTAAAACTGCAAAAAACAAAAAATTGATTTTTTCCCGCTTAGGTACCTTTTCTCGCGGAAGGTCACACATAATTTTCAAAGTGCTTGATCTGCGAAGACCAAGTCTTTCGGACGATATTCAAATTCTGTCTTCTCTAGCCTGTTCTCCCAGGGCTCGTTGAGGGTCATATTGTCAAGAGAGAACAAGTAGAGAGGGTAGTTGCTTTTGCTGATTGATAAATATAAAAAAGGGAAGGGACATTATCCCTCCCTTTGCTGACCTTTCCAAATTTGGGAAAACCCCGGCACTTGGGTCTGGCGACATGGCCAAGGGTTGCCGCCATAGGGCAATAATCATAAAGTACCCAAGCTGTTTAGAATTTGAGAATTTAGAAATTTAGCTTAGAGGATTAACAGAAGATTTTCGTGGGTTTTACCTCAATATAACGAAGGACATTTTGAATTGCTTTATGGTTTCAAGGAAAGGTGGAAAAGTTTATGAAGTATAGATAAAAAGATTTGAACATAAAAAGAAACAAATAATTGTTACGACTTATCAGTAAGGGTCCATCGATTTTTGTGGTATTTATATTTTAAGAAATCATTATTACTTAAGTTTCTGAGTATTTCAGAAGTATTAGTTTGTAGCGATTTCAAAGAGTTGTTTTTTATCGGAATATAAGTTTATCAAGTAAAAGTTCATGTGCTTTTTTATTATAATCAGTTTTGTTTGGACAAATCGTAGGGTTTCCTTTATCTGCATTGGTAAAAAAAATGTTGGGGTTGTTTTCAAGAAAGATTTTAGTGCTTTTTAACTTTTTGATAAATTTTCTATCCTCTGCTGAAATATGTTTTCTATTGTGAGACTCACTGACAGTACTGCCAGTTATTTGTTCCCTTATTTCATTCTTGGCGGCATCAACAACATCTATTTGTTGGAGGATATTTTCAACATTCTTAATGATGCTGACAGCGCAGCGTCCTGTTTTGAAATTTCGGTGATTACACTGTGGTTCTGTCCTAAGGAGACAGTGTCAACCACTTCGCTCGGTATTTGTTTATCAGTTGAATTCTTGACCCAGTTATCTCTATTCGAATCTTTTTGACAATTCTTATGTTGTGACAGATTTTCAAATTTTTTTATATGTATCGAGTTATAGTTATGTAAAATCTTATAAAACTTAGTTTTAGAAAGTTGTAAAAATTTTTCAATAGTGTCACTTTCTATATTTGACTCGAATATATTTTTTTCGATATTAGAACGACTAATTTCTTTTCTAAAAATTTTATGTCAAAGTTGATATCTCTAATTTTAAGTTTCTAGTTATTTACATTATTAAAACTCTTTTTGCAGGAGTTACTATGAAAGGACATGTTCTTTTGTTGATGCTTACATCATTTTTTTATGTGATGTGGAATAATATAAAACCTTCTGCATCTCAAAAGAAATCATCGTTGAGAGATAGCTGCAGCATCTGACTCATTGATTTTATCAATGTTCTAATTTTATCCATATTGGCAAATATTCTTTTTTAAAAAGTGAAATGTGATCTTTATTACTGTTGTTACCTTATTACTTCCAACTGACCGGAAAAAACTCCATGACAAATTTTTATTTAATTAAATTTCATCTTACAGAAATTCCCTGACTTTTTCCAATTTTCTTCAAAAATTCCTGACTTTTCCATGACTTTCTCTGACCAACAAAATTCCCTGACTTTTCCTTTGATTTCCAGGTTTTCGCTGACCTGCGGCCATCCTGATTTTCAATTAGTAATTTAAGTTTGCAACTCATATTATGTAGTTATTTCAAATTATTCACATGTAGAGCAGTTTTCCCTTGTTTCATAGTCCCCAACATAGAGAAACTTGCTCTCCATTCCTACCTTTTAATTAGTTAGTAATTATAATTCTATTAAAATAATTTTCCGTGGAATGAAACTGTCCAATTTTAGTTACTCAATTCTCATTATCCTATTCTGACTTCTCATTTCTCGACATAATTATAATTGAAAAGACAAATCAGAGCGATTCGCTGGCAGGAGAAGGTGACGTTTCAAAGCTCACGTAATCTAGGGCCGTAATTAAGCGGGCGCAATGCACCTTCAGCAAGACCTCACGAGACATGCCTGTTGATTGTGCGCGATGCTCTGTGTAATTAGTATTTGAAATACTAAATGTCGCCGCAACCACCGCGAACACAACAGTCGGTGAAGTGTCTGTCGCCTGCGGTTGTTATCAGTGAATTATTTTCACGCTCGACGCTAATCCTCCCTTCTGTGCCTCTATATGTAACCGATACTGTGATGGCTACTATAAACAAATGACCCAGCAACCGAAAGTCATTCTCATTAAAATCATTATATATTTATTTTTAAATAAATGACCCAGCAACCGAAAGTCATTCTCATTAAAATCATTATATATTTATTTTTAAATATTCAAACCGCTAAGTTGCACCTTTTTAATTTGTTTTAACACCTAACTTGCATTGAATTCGTTTATTTAGATACAGTGGTTTTTCTGTGGGCGATTCAAACTCGAAATTCTTTAAATTGCAGCTGCTTATAAACAAAAGAATTGCAAACCTGCATTTCTCAAACTTTGCACGATAAAAAAAGTAAAGAAAAGGATCAATTGCGTTGCATATTATACAATTTTAGATCAAGATAGTTTCATATTAAAAAATTCATTTGCTTTGATAAAATGTTTGATATGTATAAACCGAGCTAATTATTATAAAGATCGCATGCCGAGACTGAAAAGAGCGATGCAACTCAATTTTCGTTGTACATATACGTGCACTAAGAGCCCCGAAAGAGTCTAGCAGCGGTTTGTGGTCGATATTATCATTTAATTACCGGGAGACTTCATTTCATGCAACATGCCACGAGCTCGGCACGCATATAGTTGCATACGTCATCAAAACTCGAGGCTGGTGACCCTGGTTGAGAGCCACCGAGGAATCACATTCGTGCACAGATGTTATCATTCAATTACCCCAGGATTCATCCTCCACACCGACGCGACGAGCCACGAAGAAGAAGTGTGTATACACACGCGTGGATAGCGTTGGCAATTTAGCATCGTTTCTCCTTCATTAAATTACCCTCTAGCAACCGCAAGAAAATTTATGCTTGCACTCAGACTGCGATATGGAGTGCATACAGTTACCCTATTGCGGCGAGCCTGGGAAATTACGGGAAATCCTCGTGCTTGCCGGAAAAGTACTTAAACTCTTCCCACGGTTCGATGGAAAGTGAGGAAATGTGGGGTATAAGATTTCGTCTGCTCTGATTCTAGCTGAACTGGAGTTGAAGAGAGCAAGGTTAAAACCCTCTTTGAATATCAGAGGGTATTTTATCTTGCAGAAAAATATAGGAATAGTTATCGTTTCGAATAATGTGATGGCATCATAATAACCCAGAGCGTTTATCCATTTTCTAGAATTCAAACCAGCTAGCGATATTCTAGATTTTAAAAGCGGAAAATGATCACTTTTAGAAAAACCTTTAATTATTTTTAAAAAATATGTAAATTACTGGAAAGCACTGTCGAATTGTTCTAAAGTAAGCTAAAGAAACAAGTCGACAAATTACAATGATATTTACTTTTTTCCAAGTCAGTTATATAAAGTTCTTAATGATATTTTCTAATTGTCCAGAGTTTAGTATCGCGTCACTATTATATTATCCTGAAAATTCTCATGACTGAGAAAACATGGTTTGACTGTTCCAAAGTTAAATGTCACATTGAAACTTTTAATTGATCAAACTCCTAAGCCCATGTATTCTGAAATTTCCGTATGTACCGCTACTGCACGTAAACTTTTAATACGAACTAACTGTTACACTAGATTCTAGCAGGGATGTCTAAAAAAATTGATTATCACAGCAGAACCATTTGAATTCTGTTAGCAAAGTAATTTTCAGAGAATGCTTTTAAAAAGCTAAATTCAGATTATTAACCATGCACGTTACCTTTGTTATACACCTTCACGAAATGCAAATTAAATTCACCACTCACCTGAACCACAAGAAAAAGTACAATTGTTATTATTCACTCCAGAAAAGAGATACATCCCAGATGGAGAAATTATGCATATATCTATGCATAATAAATATATCTATATATCTATATCATATATCTATGCATATATCTATGCATAATAAACTATGGGTAGTCACTATGCAAAAAATTATGTATAAAATGTTGTAAACAAATGACAACTATTTTTCAACTATTTCCAACATTTTGATACCTTCAGATTTATTGAATATGCATAATTTATTTATAATTTTTGGCATAGTGACTACCCATAGTTCATTATGCGTAAATTGTGCATAATTTTTCCACCTGGAAGCAATTAAATTAATAATTTAAAATAGCTTTGTTCAAATAAATCAATATCCATTTGCTTCAATGCGAGTTACAATTAAATTTCAATCGGTTAATAAATAGTTTATATTGCAGAAATTCATAAATCGACTGTCCCGAAGAAAACTGTCTTAATAAAGATTTCCGAAAACAGAGTGTATCAACTATATTCTACTTCGTTAGAGTGCCATATCTCTGTGTATTAATTAGTAAATGGAGATACGACACTCTAGCGAAGTAGAATATAGCTGATACACTCTGTAATTGGAAATATTTGTTAAGACAATTTTCTTCGGCACAGTCGAAATGGAAGATTTTTCGATACTTCATCTGCAAAATGCTAAAAATTTCTACAACAAAACAGAACATTAGCATCTCATAAGATATTTCAACACTGAAATCCCAATATTGGGCAGGTCAGCTAGCAAATTAAAAAAAATGAGTGCCGTTGAATTTTACTTTGCTTTTGTTGCAATAGCAATCAGACTGAATATCGTTAAATGGCATTGTATCGCAATATCAGGATAACATCGAAACAATGGTAAACATACTATAGTAGACTTCGAATGGAGAAAAACGTTTGATAGCCGTGCCAGCTCAGCGAGAATTTTGAACACCGAAAAAAATCACTGAAAATGGTGCCTCTTGTTCCGTTTTAATTCCCAGGGTGCAATGCTCGTGTGCAATACTAACACAAGAAAAAGTGCACACGCATGGGAAACCTGCGTCAGAAGGTGATTGATACATGAACCACACAAATCCACCCACGCATGCACGTCATGCACAAAGACGAGCAACGGCATCCAACGCACGTCGCCGTAATTAATGGCAGTTAACTTCAGTGCTCCACTGACAGGTCAGCGGATAGTATTACAATTTCGAATTTCCAAGGCCTTCGACCAAAAACCGAGAATATCATGAGGATGAATAATATTGCCTAAACGCTCACTGTTCCGAATGCAATTTGTCCATTTGCTAATAATAAATATCCCAATATTTGGAAAACATATATGACCCACGCAGAAAAAAATATAAAACCAATTGGTACTTAGGCAACCAATAGGTTACCTAAGTACCAGTCTATCAGAAAAACTCATTTTTTCTAGAACAGTGTCAAAGTCTGGACTTAATGTCTCTGTTTTTTTAATATTTGTGCACAGATAATAGAAATCCCACTTCTAACAAACCAAATTGTGTAACTACACAAAAAGGTCAACACAAAATGCAAACTTCGCACAATCCAATTTTTGACTTATAGACACAGATAAGCACAGTAAAACAAGAATACTTAAAATTGTTACATCTTAAAATGGTTTGGATTAAATTCAGTAAAATTTATCTTAATTTAAGCAATATATTGGTCTAAATTTAATATGTACCACGTTACTTGAATTTCAGAATTGAGTCTTAAATTCAGACAAATTTTACTTCAAATCGAATCAATTTTGCTTAAATCCAGAGAAATTTTACTGCATTTAATCCAAACCATTTTAAGATGTAACAATTTTAAGTATTCTTTTTTACTATGTATGGCAATGAAAAATATAACTACAGGGTTCCAACATGTTTCGAAGCCAAGTTAGACTTCCTCATCAGGGAAAATTTATAAAAATCTAAGGGTTGATATTTTTAAACAATTGTATTTTATATCTCTCTTCTTGTGATGTCTTTTCAAAGATTAACTTTATATATTCCACATTCAGGCAAAATTAATTACACCCTCTAAATCTGAATCAGTGAGAAGTGGGTCACTAAATCAAATCAGTAAAGATTTTTACTAACAATCAGTGAGATTTCACTGATATTCTTGTTGGTTATATAATTAAATGGAATTAACACGTTTTCGATATAAGGTCCAGTTTATTCAAAATAGTGTGAAAGTGTA
>JBAGKK010517362.1:0-10007 GCA_037177015.1 Euceroptres primus
GAACTAAATTTACAGTAGTCGGTTAAAATATTAGTTACTACAGACCGGAAATGCGATAGGAACAAATTATTCCAACATCTAGGTCTCGTGAGTCCAGCAATCATCCGTGCAAAAATAATTTTGCAGAGGTTATGGGATCTTCAACTTAACTAAGATAAATCTCCACCACAGGATCTACATTCTTAATGAACGGAATTCAGCACTCAATTCAGGGCACTGAACGAAATTTCCGTGCCACGTTTTGTACTTTGCAAAAATCATGTCAAGATCCAACTTCATGGATTCCGTGATGCATCTGAAAAAGCATACGGAGCATGTATATTTCTCCAATCAATAGATGATCTCAATCATGTCACCACACAATTGCTATGTGCTAAATCTAGAGTGGCCCCACTGAAGAGGATCCCGGTGCCACGGCTAGAACTTTAGGCTGCACTGCTCCTTGCTCAATTAACGGAAACAGTGTTAGCCTCCCTGGACTTACATCTTGATCAACAATATTATTGGTCTGATTCCACAATCACCTTATGTTGGATCAAATCATCGCAAAGTCGTTTAAAAACATTCGTCGCTAATCAAACCGGTGAAATTCAAGAACTCACGAACAAGAACTAGAATCATGTTAGATCGGAGGACAATCCAGCTGATCTAATTTCTCGAGGGATTGATTCTGAAGAACTTCGAGACAATGAACTATGGTGGAAGGGGGCTGTCTGGTTATCCCAGCCTCTTCAAACTTGGCCTCAAGATGCACATTATGAGAATCCAGAAAATGCACCTGAAAGGAAATGTACATTAATTGTAATCAAGGGGAAGGATTTTAATTGGCTTGAACGTCATTCATGTCTTAACAAATTAATTAGAATAACAGCATATTGTCTGCGATTTATCCACAATCTCAAAATTTCTAAGGAGCTTCGAAACTTAGGTTACCTGACCACTGAGGAACGAAAAGGGTCAGTGAACTGTCTTTTGAAACTTGCTCAAGCCCAAGGTTTTTCCAGTGAACTTAAATATCTTTTAAGCTCAAACAAGGTTCCTAGTTCCACTAAGGTTGCCGAACAGTCATGGCATCACTTGCAGTATTGATTATGCTGGTCCTTTTTCAGTCGTCGAAAAAAACTAGCGCGCGACATCAGCACCAATGCATTCTTCAATTGCCTTTACCGTTTTATTTCTCGACGAGGTAAATGTAAACACATACATTCCGACAGCGGCACTAATTTTGTGGGTGCTTGCAATGAATTAAAGGAATTATATCAACTTTTGGAAAAAAACGAATTTCAAAGAACTGTCACGGATTTTTCAGCGAATGATCTCATTACTTGGCACATGAAACCTGCTTACGCCCCAAATTTCGGCGTTCTTTAGGAGAGTATAGTTAAATCTGCTAAAAACACTTGAAAGCAGTGGTAGGAGACACGCGACTCACCTTCGAGAAATTATATACATTGTTAGCTCAAGTCGAAGCATGCTTAAATTCACGTCCCTTGTCACCATTTTCAAATGATCCTAATGACCTCATTTCACTAGCACCTGGCTATTTCCTCATTATAGGTTCACTGGCAGGGGTTTCGCAATATGATTTGAGAGAAGTTCAGCAAAACAGACTCGATCGCTACCAACACATTCAGTTGATGTTACAGCATTTTTGGCAGCGATGGCATAAGGAGTGCCTGAGTCAACTCTAACTATGGAACAAATGTTTACAGTCATGTACTATTCAATTTAAACCTGGAGACATGATCATCATTCGCGATGATAATTTGCCGCCAAAAGGTGGAAAATGGGTCGAGTTGAAAGTTTTCATCCAGAGAAGGATGAAGTGACCAGAGTCGTCTCCATTAATATCGGAGGTTCTAATGTTACCAACCGCCCTTTGACGAAAATCTGTTTGTTACCGATAGACAATGACTTAATCATACTCCCTGAGTAGGAGTGATTATCGCTTCGTTTTTTCTTAATAATTTAGACTTAGAGACCATTTTATTGCAATTGTTAGATTATTGTAGCAGACGTTTATTTCTCCTTAGCTATCTAACTTTGTATTTCTTAGAACATTAATGCATCAAAATTACTACATAATTTGAACATCATTCTCACTTGTACAACTATTCAGAAATATTTTTCAGAATTATAGGATTATTATACTCTGTTATCATGGACTTACATTTTCTCCAGATTTACAACCTATCATGTATAACCTATTTATGGATTGTTCTATTCAGACTATATATCTTTATATGTATTCTTTAATCTCATTTTTCAAATCTGTACGTGCTATTTGCACCTTTCTCATTTTGTAGCATCTGCTTTCTGAAAATTGTCTGGAAGGATGAAAGGAATGTAAGTTCTAATCTCAAGATCTTTGAATTTGAAGGATCATTAAGGACAATACACGAGCCTCTGTACCCTAATAAGCCCTGGGGTGCCGCTCCGCTGGCGATAACAACTCAGCTCAGTCACTTGCACCTTTCTTGCAATTTACGCCTCGGTACCTAGGCCTGCTTGATGCTTCACCTTCAAGACACGTGCCGCTGTTGCCAATTTTCCAAAATTTGAATGTACACGATTTTACTTTTCTGGCAACAGTGGAATTGTCTAGGTTCCTTGTTAGCCATGCCCTCGAGAGTCAGTGCTCTTAGAGACTTAAACGAGTAAACTTGTACATTTTTAACTGAACTTATGTGTCAATCTTCATGAACTTTATAAACCTAATTTTCATTCTCTGAGACTTTGCAACCATCCTTCGTACCATTTTCACAATAGTGAATTGACTAAGATGTTCTTTTTAAATAAGTTATATTTTAAAGGCACCTCTATTTCTTTATTAATTGAAACGAACCTGAACTTTTAAAACAGCACGTTAGTAAGATTTACGCTTGCAAACAATGAGGGTGGAATTTTATTCGTCCTCTGTTCAAACATTGGAAAATGTTTAAATATGTTGGTGCATTTTAGAAAAATTATTTAGTCCTCCAAACTTTGTATCAGTTCAATAGTTTAAAAGGAATAAAAAATTTGCGATTGCCCGTGTTTTTCTTCCAAATTCATGGTGTAAAAGGAATTTGTTTCACGAATGCAAAGTTTCGCTTTCATTAATTAGTTCAAAGGTGATATGTAATGATATATTTAATTATTCAATTTTGCGCAGTCGAGTGTTTTGTTTCTTCGTTAATTAGTTACTTTTTAAAAAGTTACGTTACAATAATATTTCACATTAATTGATAGTTTTTGAAATTTTACTGTATAAAATATAAGGATAATTTGTTTGCTGCCAAGACAAAATTTATATCAGTTACATTATGGATAGTTGAATTGCTGAGTTGGGGCTGGCCAGTAAATTAAATGGTTAGATGTGACCCCACACTGAAAAAAAAATGGTTTAGCTGTCCCAGCTAGATGTTTAGCTGGATCTCGTCTTCTAAGAAAATATATCTGTGTTACCTAAATTTCTCGCTGAGTTACCTAAATATCTAGCTGTTTTAGCTAAATTTTTCCATCTAGAAATTATCTAGGTAAATTAGCTAGATAACTTCTAGGTGCTAAAATTTAGCTAAAACAGCTAGATATTTAGGCAACACAGCTAGAAATTTGGGTAACACAGCTATCTATCCCAGCGTCTAGCTGGAACAGCTAAACCATTTTTTTCAGTGCAGAATCTTAGATGATTGTAAAATGAATTATAGATCCTTCTCGAAATATACCCCGTTAATATTAATGTTGATGTTTAATTGTTTTATTTTTTGTGCTTGATAAATCTCAAATTAATCTGAATCAGTTAATTAACCTTTTTTTTGTACACTATCATTAGAAAGTATTCTTGAATAGTTAAATAATAATTATAAATAGAAATTAATTATTAAAAAATTGTTTTATTCATTTAAAATATAAAAATCAATAGTTGTACCTATTGGATATTTACTAATGATAATTAGTAAGTAGAACATGATTTAAAAATCTAAAAAGGATTGATTTCTCTTTAGAATTGAGTTCTCTGTCTGTAAAAATAAAAAAGCAGAAAAAATATTTTCTTGTGCGTAAAGTTAAAAAAACCTCAAAAAATACGTAAATGTTGTACCCCACTTTGCGGTATAATATAATTTAATGAATATACCTATATGTAATTATCAGCATCGTTGCCTAAAAGATGTGAAATTGCAGTCCCGATAGTTTCACACATTTTCGTTATTTAATGTATTTTTCCGGATGCCACTAGGATTAAGTACTTAAATCGAAGTAATTTTCGGTAAACTTTCAAAATATTAGGTACCTTTGTTCAGAAATGGGAAATTAAAATATAGCCAAAATGTCCAAATACAAAATGTTCCCTAATACAGATTCAAAAACTAAAATTTATAAATAATGACAACAAAATTTTATAAATGGTTCGTATTCATACAAGTCGTTTGTATTAGGTTAGAGGATCTAAAAATTATGAATAGAGATAAATATTTTAGATTTGAAGGTGTTTTTACATGTTGAGAAGCCTATCCCTGAAGTTTGATGTCTACTCGGTAAACCTCATATTTTTTGTGAGAATAAAAAAAATCACTTAAAAAGATCTAAAAAAATTAAAACCCATTACTTTTATTCTTACGCAACACAGAAAAAACTGGGGTTTCTATTAGAACCGATTTTTGGTTCTAAGGGAGTTGCACCAAAAAAGAACGCTCATACAAGGAGAGAAATTTCTAGATCTTAGTTCACGGAAACGCTTGATTTTAGATCTACAATTTTTACGTGAAATAATGACACAGAATTCAAGATATGAATTCTCGAACTCAGTGATTTCTTTTCATTGTTAGGATCCGAGCTTTAAAGTCTCGGCCTCTATGATCTAAAAGCATAAAATTCGAGACCTGTGAAGTTCGTGGGGCGTGGCCTAATGCCTGAAACTTCGAGCCCGTCGCTTTAAAAGCAAGGGTTCCGAGATCTTAGTTTTCGCGCCAAAGCGTGACTTTGTATCACACGTCCGAGATCCAAAATCACAAATCCGTGCGTTTGTTTCACGGAAAAATCTAGATATAAGATTAGTTCCGAGAACTAAGATCTATAAATTTCTCTCCATGTAGATGGCACCACTTTCCATGTGATATTCCTATGTTCTATTAGAACTGCAACAAAAAGGAACCTCTAATTTTTAGTGTGAAGTGCTCATATAAGCATACTCATGCTTATTGTTCGCACTATTAAAAAAAACGTTTCTGCAAATTTTTTATCGTACGATTTATAATAATGTCCACTCGGAAAACTATTTTTAAAAAATGTTAATTAAATAGAAATATAATAATCGAAAATCTGGATACACAGTCAAATAGAGTGCAAAAAAATAAATTTTTACTGTATTTAAAAAAATTTGTATCTTCACTCTGTATATGTTTCAAAAAATTATGAAAATTATTTTATTGCGTTTCTTTGATGTTCACTCGGTAACATTTCTAACATGTAAATTATTTATCTTCACTGAAAAAATGATTCTTGATTTCTTCAATTTATATTTTTGTTCTATTTGTAATTAGAAATAAAGGGAAAAAATACTTTAGCTAATTGTGAGAAGTTTTATCAAAATATCTAAAGTCCAAATTTCACAACGTTTGGGCAACGACCCATAACAGTAAATAAAAATCATTTAACTACAAAGTCAAAGGCTCATGTCCACTTTAATTCTAATATGTATAGGGGTGCACAATACACATCATTGGCTCTAACTAAAACTTCTGTAACTCGAAAACTATTTGTTCCATAAAAAACGTAATCGCAAAGTTGTCGGTAAGAATCACATAAGCGCCTGGAGTCAAACAAAAACTTGCATTCGGTAAACTCATGTCAATGCCTTTAAGGAATTAAGTTTTTCGAGTTTTCGCTTCCTTCTAGGAAGTTTGGATGACGCTAACCGCTGAACCTATTTACCAAAGTAAAAGCCACCGACCCCGGGGCGAAGTAGATCCGCCGATAGAGAGAGTAACCGAGTACAAACAAAGCATTGTAACTAGCAAGAATCTCAATTATGTTATTCAAACGCTAAGCGGGAGTGAATTAATTTCAGTGAGAGAGTCGCTAAAACTGTCTCCGTCATAGACAGTGTTAAAGAACTTGAATATGTAATTAAAATGGAATACCAGATTGTAGAGCGCGAATAAAGTGAGGTTAATCCATGTTTAATAGAAATGCAGAAGACGGTATTGGATAATTGGTGGAAAATCTTTTTTATTCCTTATGTAAAATTTAACTTTGCTTACCTAATGCCACCTCTGGTTGTGTCATAATTTAGGGTTCTATTTCCATGAAGCCACTGTACGACGCTATACTGCATCTGCATGGCTATATGGCGAACTACACATAAGAGTTCTATGGTGCTATCTGCTTCATAGTACTTATCCCTCAATGGCTCACCCATGGCGTCCACTATCTGGACTGAGGGCGCTGGAAAAAGAAAAAATTTTATGTGAAAGTATATCCACAGAATACAGAATTAAGATTAACGTAGTTATTTCAATCAGAAACATTTGTTTGGTCATACGACTAAAACGAATTCTGGATGGTTGGAATCGTTTAATTATCAATCTTTGAAGATACATCCTACGTACGTTTCAACCCAAATGTGGGTCCTTCTAAACGTAAAAAACAAACCTATGTCGAAATTAAAAAGAATAAAGATAAAGTTTTTTAGAAAGTATATTTGAGTTAAGTTTAATAAGTTAAAAGTATTATTAAGTTAAGTTTCACACCTATTCTTTACAAACGCTACGTTGATGACATTTTAGCTTTCGTTCCTTCTAACAAAATTGACGAGTTCTTAAATACCTTTAATAATTTTGAATATTTTATTAAATTTACTCTTGAAAAAGAAATTAAAAATTCAATTAGTTACCTGGATTTATTAATTATAAAAACACCGAAAGGAAACTTAGTCACTAATTGGTATAAAAAGCCATCATGGTTAGGACGTTATCTTAATTATAATTTTCATCATTTATTTTCTCAAAAATTCGGCCCAATAAAAGGTCTAATAGACAGATGTGTAAAATTAAGTGATATTGAATTTACAAAAGAAAACTTAACTCAACTTAAAATTACCTTATTACAAAATAATAATCCACTTTTTCAAAATTATAAATAATTATTTTAATAATTAATAGCATTATCAAAGGGAGAATTCATTAAATATACAATAATTCTTCTAAAAAACAAACGGATTTAAACTTATAACAAAACTGATCTAAAAGTCTCTTTGCCTTATATCGAGGGTCTATCTGAACGCTTAAGAAGGTCGTTAAAGAAATATAATATTAATGTTTATTTTACTAATAATAATACTTTTAATAAATTTCCTGATTTTCAAAACAAAGATAAAGATACTGTAGAAAACTTATCTGGTGTAGTATATCTTATCGAACGCAAAAATTGCGATAATGCTTACATTGGTGAAACTGTCCGGAGGCTTAAAACTCAAATTAGAGAACATAAAAAAGATTGTAAATTGTGTAATCAAAACACAGGTTTGTCACAATACTCTTAGAAATTTGACCATTATTTTGACTTTAAATTCAAAAATATAGAAATTTTAGCTCGGGAAAAAAATACTCACAAACGAAGAATCATTGAATCTATTTTTATAAATAAATACATTAAAGTTTCCATGAAGTTAAAGTCGGAAATCTTAAATATTAATAAAATTTATTAGGGTCTTTTATAAATATTATTGTCTTTCACTTGTTGTTATCTTTTTCAAGTAATTTTCAAATTTCATTTCGCTTTGACGCGCCTTCTCTATTTGGGATTTCAATTTAGAACTAGCCTTTCTTATCACACATTGTAAACTGTCTTCACTTTAAATATGACGTAGTATATGTTTGTCCGTACAAAATACGTTACGAGTTGTAATTAAAGATGTAGTTAATTTGTTATATTGAAGCTTCTTAATTATTTTGAGGTTTCAATTTCATAATTTTAAATTACAGGTAAAATATTATATGTTCTTCGACTTAATTATGCTCTGTACACTTTTTTATCTTTATTCTTTTTAATTTCGATATAGGTTTGTTTTTCACCTTTAGAAAGACCCACATTTGGGTTGAAACGTACGTAAGATGTATCTTCAAAGATTGACAATTAAAGGCTTCCAACCATCCAGAATTCGTTTTAGTTGTTGAATGACCGTATACCCAAATAAATGTTTCTAATTGAAATAACTACGTTATTATAACAACGGTCGAAGAAAGTTTACAGTTGGTTTTTTAAGGAAACTCCAAAAATCGACCAAATTGATAGAAATAAGGTTAGATAGTGTCTAAGATGGGCTGCCTTTAATGGTTTAAGGTAAGAAAAAATTGCGTGTATGTGAAAACTGCGAGTAACGAAATTGTCGCTACTTTTGTTACTTTCACTTCGTGGAAGCGAACAACGAATAAAACAAAACTGTCCTGCCTCGAGGCAAGTTTACATATAAAGAGTCTTCCCCAGGCATCTCTTCCCAACTGACAGAAAAAAGTGTTGTCTTGAGTCATCCAGGGTCATGTCTTCTGAGAACACATCTTTTTGAGACATTTCTTTTTGTGTGAAAAACGAAGCGACGTGCCTTCTGTAGCTTACCACGTTAAAGCTGGTCGCTTAAGGGTGTTGGATAAATAATAATTTGGAAAATGTCAGAATAGGTTAGAAATTTTTCTAAGTCCAAACCTCCAATTGAAACGGCCCTGAGAAGTACATTTTTAATCTTAAGCTTTGCGTTAAGATGAAATTAAGAAACATTAGGAAACACGGTGGGATCTATCATGGTCCCGAAGTGTATAGAATTTCGTAAGATATCCTGTTTTGATTATGGGATAAAGTTTCTACTGGAAATAATTATTTTCTGAAGTACAGAAATCCACTCTAAGCAGAAGAAAAATTTGGAGAGACTGCAGATACCTAAAGTCACGATAAGCCACACTTGAAAACTATTTTTCACGCACAACACCGACACTGTCGAAGCACCAAAAGGTTCATCTGACACTGCTAAAACTCTGTTCTTTATTATAAGAACAATAAATTGATGATTTATTTCGGCAAACAACGTCAATTGGAATACTCGCGGAAGAAATCAATGCAGGGAATTGACAACTAGACATCTTGCTTCCGCCGACGTCGCCGTCTGTCAATTCTAATTATATTTACAACAATGATTTCGACATTTGTTTAGGCAAAAATTGGCCTATTTTCCTATTTTCATTTCATTATTACTCTTATAATAAAAAACAGAGCCAGATGAACCTTCTGGTACTTCTACAGTCTCGGCGTTGTGCGTGAAAACTAGTTTTCAAGTGTGGATTACTGTCACTTGAGCTATCTGCTGACTCTCTCAAAATTTTTCGTTTGCTTCGACTGAATTTCTAGATTTCAGAAAATAATTAGTTTCGGTCGAAATTTTATCCTATCATCAGAAGCGGATATCTCACAAAATTCTATCAACTCCGAGACCATGGAAGACCCCACCGATTTAGTAAGATTCTGCGAATGATTTCATCTTAACGCACAATGGCCTGGATTAGGAATTTACCATTCATAATCCACTACAGGCTACAATTATTAACCGATTTTCATGATTTTTTAAAGAAATGATCAGCATTAAATGCTTCAGAACGCATCCAAGCCTGATAATTTAATTTAATTCTGTGAACTTTATTATTTAAACAAATAGTGCGTGAGAAAAGCCACTTCAACAATATGATTTTTCATCTATAAACAAATTACTTAAATAAACTTGTTGTTGATCAGAATTAATGAAGATAGACTGAAAGAATATAACAATTGCTTACAACATTTTATTTAATTGGTATAAAAAATTTATTTGAACAACTTCTTTCATTTCTTCATTTGTTTAAATAAAAATTGTTTAAAAAATTTGTTTAAAAATGTGAGATACGGAAAAACTGATTTAATTGGTATAAAAATTTATTTGAACAACTTCTTTCATTTCTTCATTTGTTTAAATAAAAATTGTTTAAAAAATTTGTTTAAAAATG
>JBAGKK010517373.1:0-13512 GCA_037177015.1 Euceroptres primus
TTCTAAAACTAGATTGAAAAGTATGCAGGAGAGGGCATCGCCCTGTTTTAAGCCATCGTGGATCGAAAATTCCTCAGGAAAACGACTTTATATACTTTTTAAAATGCTTATTTACTCTAATGTCCACTTATGTGTGCAACACTTATAATCTTACGTACTTATATTTCTATCCTCTTTTGTTTGTTCACTTTAAGTTCCTCTGTGTACTTATGTACTCAATAATATTTTCTCGAGATGGATATTTTTTTAGAGACCAATTTTTCTTTTTTTTTACAGAATGTTGAGAGTGAGAAAGGGAATGATGGTTCAGTAGTAACAAACTGTCTGAGAGGCGCACACCCTGTATGTATTGGGGATAAGGAGGAAGAAGCTGGAAGAAACGAGAAGAGAAGAAAGAGTACGCTCACGATCCACTCGAGATCTCGCGAAACGGACGATTCTCGGGCTCCAGCTCCTCATAAATTACAGCCCCTCACCGGTTGTTTGCAATGGCCAAGTAAATCTAATGAATTTCTACGCTAATAGAAGAACATGGCGAGATAGTAATTATGATTTGCACGGAGAGCACAGCACGAACTACGGTCGGTCGTTGGTGACGTGCTTGTTCTCTTTAAAGCCAATGGGAAATGTCCATTATTTCGAAATCGGTGTACATGCCTTTTGCGATCGTACATGGTGTTCAAGATAAAATTAATTTCACTGAAGTTTCTCTATAATATTACACAGTTTCATTTTGTAATTCAGAAGTAAGTGGACAAAAGTGAATAAGTCGATTTAAAAAAAAAATTAATTATATGAACATTGAACACTGTTTTTATATCTTTAGAGAACCCCGCATCTATCAAACTTTGGCTCGCGATACAAAATTTTAACTTGCTAATTTTTGATTGGTAAATTTTCTTACTTTACTACACTGAGAAAAATGTTTGTTTGATTCAAACAAACATTTGTTTCGCTGTATATTGAACGTACGTTTGTTTGATTCAGACAAACTTTTTCCCATTGCAAAATTGTATAAAAGTCCAAAAAATTATTTTCCTTATTAATCATTTTTAATAATTTATTACAGAATTATGATACTTTTATTTTAAAATAAACAAGAAATTTCAAAATTTTTAAAAAATTAACGACGTTTTGACAGTATTTTATAATATATTAAAGCCTGGAAAAGGAAATTTTTAAAAGAAAAAATCTTTGAAGGGGGTTAAATATGATAAACAGCAGTCATATTTATACAAAAACTTTTAATTCATCTTTTCCTTATATTGAAAACCTGAAAAATCTGCTCAAGATTTACCAAAAGTGAAATAAGTACATTTTAATTTTGTTACTGCAATACGGGACTAGTTAAATTTTTTTCTGTTTGATATTTATTGGAAACTCCGAGGGGATAATTAGTAGGATTTTTGGTGTACACTAGATGGCAAGGTTGCAAGATTGCATGGGATTGCAAAATATTGCATGAGATTGCAAAAGATTCCATGGTTTATGGGAAATTCATTATAGAAAATCATAATATAGAAGACAATTATAGGATAATAAGCTCCTACAAATCTTAACCGTCTCTCCTCAAATTGTTGAAATCCGTAGAAATCCCTTGAAATAAAATTTAATTTATTCCGTAAAGTATAAATCATTTGAAATCCCTTGAATATAAATTGAAGTAAACTCTAGGAAAAACTTCAAAATCCCTAGAAATCTTTGAAATCATTGGAGATTTAGTGAAATCCTTTAAATCTTGTGAAATTCCATGAAATGCCTTAAAATCCCTTGAAATATATAGAATCGCTAAGAATCCCTCGAAATTTAACGTTTCATTTATTTTCCAAAGTTCTCTAGAAATCCCTTCAAATCTTTAGAAATCCTACATAATTCTTTGAAATCCCTTGAAATCTTTGGAATCGCTAGGAATCCCTTTACATTTCATTTCATTTATTTTCCAATGTTCACTAGAAATCTCTGGAAATTTTTTGAAATCCTTGAAAATATTTTTAATCTCTTGAAAACCAATGAAATCTTTTAAAATTAGTTTATATATTTAGAATACCCATAAAATCCTTTTAAAAGCCTTAAAACCCGTGGAAGTCCCTCGAAATTTATGTAAATCATTTGAAATACCTTAAAATCTCCTGATATGTTTAGAAACCTTTAAAATTCCTTGTTTTTATGAAATCTGACGAAATTGAGCTGACAATCCATGGAATTTTTCTGGAATACAAATTAAATTAAACTTATTTTTTTAAAAAACCGTTTAAATTCCTATCAATCTTTGAAATCCTTTAATCTTGTGAAATTCCTTGAAATGCATTAAATTAAAATGAAATGCATTCCTTGAAATCTTTGAAATCGCTAGGAATCCCTTCAAATTTAATTTAATTTAATTTATTTTCCCAAGTTCGTTAGAAATATCTTGAAATCTTTGGAAGTCCTACAAAATTCTTTGAAATCCTTTGAAATTTTTTAATTTCTTGAAATCCTTTGGAATTTCTTAAAATCCTCGGAAATGTTTGAAAATCTTTAAAATCCTCTAAACTCCGTCAAAATGTGTCGGAATTTCTTGAAATCCTTGGAAATATTTGTAAAGCTCTTGAAAACCGATGAAATCTTTTAGAATTAGTTGAAATATTTGGAAAACTCTTAAAATTCTAATTGGCAAAAAGACAGGTGTAGGTGTAAAACTGTTGTAGCACCAAAGATTCAATAAATCTAATCTAATCTCTTAAAACCCTTTTAAAAGCCTTAAAATCCGTGGAAGTCCCTCGAAATTTGTTAAAATCCTTTGGAATCCCTTAAAACCTGATATGTTTGGAAATCTACGTTAAATAAATAAATAGATAATTCGTTTGTTCTTCCTCTATTTTTTGCATGAACTCTTTTAATATTCCTCTAATATTCTTAACTTCTATACTGATTTTCTTATAATGATTTTTCTAGAATCGCGAAAAAATTATAAGAAATTCATTGTATAAAAAACATTATCGACCTATACTGAATTTCCTATAATATTTTTTCGTAATGGAGGATTTCAAGGTATTGTAAAATATTGCATGGGACTGCAGAGGATTGCATAAGATTGCAGAGAGAGTGTACACCAGATTGCAGGAGTAATTAACCCCTCGTTTACGCCCTTGATGCACAGTATACTATTTTTAGTCGTAACAACATATTTTGATAAAAAATATATGCATAATTTTTGTTAATTTTGTGTTAAAATAAATGTCTTTTTTATTAAAAAAGAACATAATTATTTCTATAAAATAATAACATTTTTATAAAAAAGTTTTTAGAGATCAAGTTTCCTTTTTCGACAAATTCATTTTGGTCTTTCTGCGACGATTGACTCTACTTTATCTATCTTTGGTTTCACAAATTGGGCTTTTGTCTTTCGCAAGATTTATTTGAGTTTTATCTTTCTCATTGGCGTGTTGATTAATTTTTTGACGCCTTTTTTCTTGCCGTCTTAGCTCTTTTTTCTTTTCTTAGTCTTTCCTTTTTTTAAAAGAAATTTTGCTGGTGGATTCGATTTTTGCCTTTTACTTTTGGCGAATTTTCCTACTAAAAACATAATTATATATTCTAAAAAAACGTTAAAATTTATAAATAAACAACATTAGCACGAAACAGTTTCCACGAAAAATGTAATAAGTTTTTTTACTTCTAATTCAATTAAATAAATAAGTACAATTTATAATGATAAACGTTTATATTTTAAATGAAGTTAAGCATAAATAAACAACGAGCATTAGGAATATCACAGAATCGCATCAAGTCGTAAAATTGGTTCTGCAATTATATTTTTTTTGCATTAAAAAATTATATCATTGGTTTATTTCAACTCTTTTATAACAAAAACAGAATTATTTACGCAAAAAACTTTCTTTTCATTATTTTTTTACAAACTTTTTTCGATAGGGTTCCATTTATTATCAACCCTGTCCTAACAAATCAAAAGTAAGGTTACGTCGATGGAAAACAACAGATAAAGTATTCCTAAAGTTTTAAAGTAGAATGAATTGTAAAATCCTTTGGCAAATAATTTTCTCCCGTTCCACAGTGGGGCAAAATGACGAAAAAATGTTCAAAATACGATTCCGGCTACAATTTTTAACCGAATTAAATTTTTTTTGCAAATTAAAGCTAACTAAATTCTTCAGAGATCCCTCGAGGCCTCGATTTAAAAAGAATTATTGTTTACTTTATTTATAAACGAAGTTGGCAAAAATCGTAAAATTTAACATATTGTTATTATAATAACACACAATTAATTCAAAATGATTGATATTAGTGTTCAATAAATAAATAAACATTCGTGAAATATAACCTAATAGTTTATTATAAATTAATAAATTGTTATTAACAATTGTATTGTTATAAACAATCGTAGATGATTTTTGAGTGGTTTTGGATATTTATTAAGCGATTTTCGTTTTTAATCCAATCAATAATATAATCCATAGACACCAAAGTGCCCTGTCTGTGGAGAATTATCCATATATTAAATATATATTATATAATTAAATATATATATATATGTACTGAAAGCCCGATTTAAGGCCGCCTTCGGGGGTTGCCTCAATGGCCTTGGGCTTAAAGCGAGTGTCTCTAAACGTAAACAAGTCAGGGTATATATATAATTCACTTTATCATTTTCGTTAAACGTTAAATATTTTATATTACTTTAATATCAGATATGAAGACTGTTGCAATAAACGGAAAGGCTGTTTCGAACTACAGGGAACCATTTCATGGGAAAAGGCCCGGAATTAATTGGAGATCGAACGAAGATGGTTTTAAAAAACCTCTCAAGTCTTCGAGATATCTTCGTGGGATTACCGATCCGGATTTACTCTGTGGAATAATTTTTGTCAACAAGGGATTCACCGCCAAGATTTTATTTTACTTCTTAAATGTTCGTATTTAATTCATTTATTTTGTAGGTGAACACTTTAGAATCTTATAGTATAAATGAAGATTTTTTTAGGAAGTAAGTAAGCATGACGAAGACTTGCAATTCGTATCGCCACTTTACACAAGTGAAAAATCCAATGAGGACGTTAGTTATTCTCGTGATGTGGCAATGGAGCACAAAAAGCAGGAGGAAGTTTTGAAGCGGTTCAGAATTCACGAATGCAATTTGCTGATAGCGACTTCGATTTTAGAAGAAGGTTTGTTTGAATATTTTATTTACATCAATATTTTATTTATGCATCCATTTTATTTTATCTCCGAGTTTTTGTTGTTTAATTTATTGTAGTGATTACTTTAATTTTATTTTAATAGAGTATTAATTTGACTTCTATATAGAATGAATTTAAATTTAAAACAAATATGAATCATGCTAATTTTCTATTTAAGGAATTGACATTCCAAAATGCAATCTTGTGGTGAGATACGACTTTCCAAAGAATTACCAATCCTACGTTCAGTGCAAAAGTAGAGCGAGAGCAGTGGACGCTTTACATATTCTTCTGGTGTCTAGAGACGAATCCAGAGACTGCGTGTGGCAACTCGCTCAATATCATTATATCGAAAAGGTATTTGAAAACTGAATTTTCAAAATAAATCATAATTTGCACCAAAAAAACAGAAATATTTACCGAGGTGATGTAACAGTTTTGTTTCATTCTCAGATGCTATTAGTTAAATGTTCGAATAAGGAACCAACCGAAGAGGAGGAAATTGAGGCTGATAAATATACAGATATCATTCCTAATTATAAACCTCTCGAAGGAAACGATTCAGGAAAAGTTTCTTTCAATTCTGCTATTTCGTTAGTCAATAGGTAAAGTTGAAATACAATCAAATTGATTTTCAAATGTATGAAATAAATAATCAAATTAATAATGACGATAAATTTTACAGATATTGCGCGAAATTGCCGAGCGATACTTTTACGAGACTGACTCCGGAATGGAATACAGAAGTCGTTGAAATCGACGAGAAACCAATGTACGTTTGTTCCCTGCGCCTTCCCATTAATTCTCCAGTAAAATACGTCGTTTCGGCAAGTATTTTTTATTTATCTTTGAGTTTAATAACTTTCGTAGTAATTATTAAGTAGTAACAAATTTCTCCTTTTTAATCAGTCATATCCAATGCCAAACAGAGCGATGGCTCGAAGAATGGCTGCTTTGCAATTATGTGTCGAATTACACAAAAGAAACGAAATCGACGATAATCTTCTCCCCATCGGCAAAGAAAATTTCAAAGCTAAACCCGAAGACGCTGAAGTCCCAGCTTTGCCAGATGAAAGTAGGGCTGATTTTTCAGAAGCTCGGCCTGGAACCACGAAACGCAGACAATATTATTACAAAAAGGTAATTTATCCTAGGAATAGTTGAACTATCCTCCAATGGTTCATGAACTTTATGCTTAATAATCATGAACCTTATACCGATTTTTATTTGTAGACTGCTGAAGCATTAATCGACTGCAGACCTGTGATTGAAAAACCATCTTATTTGTATCAAATTAATATGGTTTTAAGCTGTCCCTTGCCCGAGGAACAAAATACTAGGGGTCGAAAAATTTATCCTCCTGAAGAATCGGACATAGGATTCGGTATTCTGACCCTCAAGGAAATTCCAAACGTAATTCTCTTAATTTATGTCTTCTTTTAGTTATCCTGGAATCATAACTTAACTTGTTTTCAATTGTTCTATTAAAGTAGACCGTTTTAAAATTAAAATATATTTTTTTGCAGCTATGTCCCTTTCCTATTTACACTCGATCAGGGGAAGTGCACGTAACACTTACGCTTAGCAAGCAAACTGTGATGTTAGATGAAATTCAAATTGATAGGATGGCCACTTTTCTTAACTACACGTTCACCAACGTACTGAGGCTCCAAAAATATTTAATGCTCTTCGATCCCAACGCCTCGGAGAATTCCTACATCATCGTTCCCGTAAAAAAAGGCAAGAACAAAATATTAACTTTCTGATTTTCAATAATGGTGTAAAGTCAATAAAAATCAATTAAAAGAATTAAAATAAAAACTATTAAAAACCAATTAAAGTGATTAAGAAGTCAATTAAAACTAGGAGTGTGCAAAAAGCTCGAAGCCCGATACTCGACCGGGCCAAGTCGAGATTTTAACACGTCGAGTCGGGCTAGGCTCGATCAGTCTCGGGCCGGGCCGAGTACTTTCAAAAGCTCGAAAAATTCCGGGTTCTCGAAGAGGTTCGGGTACCCGAAAATTTCGGGTTTTCGAACAGTTTCGAGTTCTCGGAAAAGTTCGGGTATCCGAAAACGTCGGGTTCTCGAACAGGTTCGAATTCTTGAAAACGTTCGGGTACCTGAAAATTTCGGGTTCTCGAACAGGTTCGAGTTCTCGGAAAAGTTCGGGTACCCAAAACTTTCGGGTTTTCGAAGATGTTCGGGTACCCGAAAATTTTGAGTTCTCGAAAAGGTATGGCTACCCGAAAATTTCGTGATATCGATTTCTGGTATTTTTGCCAAACATACGTAAATGTTACAACAATTTCCATTTGTTTACATTTTCTTTGACAAAATACCAAAAATTTACACCTTTCAGTGCGATGTCCTAGTTGGTTTAAATCAAAGATCAGCATGATTGATTTACCTTATTGATAATTATTTAAATAAATGTCAATGTTTAAATGTAACTTTTGACTGGAGTAATGCAGAAAAATGTATTTTTTTTTTTTGCAAATTGGTCAACAAACTCGTCAGAATTCTGGTATGTCTGGTATCTTTACTAGACATAAATAATTGTTTAAACAACTTCCATTTGTTTAAACATATTTCTCCGACAAAATTTCGAAAATGTACACCCTCCCCAAGTGATATGAACTATTTGGTTTATATTAAAGATAATTATTTAAATAAATAAATAAATCGTATTTATGTAATTTATTGTAAATGTTTTGAACAATTTTTAATGTTTAAGTGTAATTTTTGACTGAAATAAGGAAGAAAAATGTAGTTTTTTTGCAAATTTGTCAAAAAACTCCACAGAGTTATGGTATATCTAGTATTTTTATCAGACATACATAATTGTTTAAAGAATTGTTTGTTAACTAACCTTAATTAGTACCTCAATCTAATTGAAAAGTGCACAAGCAGTGGAAATTATCAGAAATAATCTCAACTTTCTAGCACATCTGTAGGAAAAGATAGTTGTAAACAATTATAAATTGTTTCAACAATTGTTTGTTGAAATACCTTAATAAACCTTGCTCTAACTGAAAAGTGGACAAAACGTTAAAAATTTCAGCAAAACCCGCAACTATCTAGCATTACTGTAGGAGAAGGTAGTTGTTAACAATTAGAAATTGTTTAAATAATTTTTCAAAAAATTATAATAATTATTATCTTACCCTGATTAAAAAGTGGACAATAAGTTAAAATTTTTATAAAAAAACTGAAACTTTCTAGCATTATTCTAAGAGAATATTGTTATAAATAATAATAAATAGTTTAAATAATGTATTTTAACTTCTAATTATCAGTAGAAGGTAATATTTTATGTATTAGAAATTTTCGAGAACTCGAAAATTTCGAGAACCCGACCAGTTTCGGGTTCTCGACACCAATCAAGTACCCAAAAATTTCGAGAACCCAACCAGTTTCGGGTTCTCGACACCAATCGGGTACCCGAAATTTTCGAGAACCTGACCAGTTTCGGGTTTTCGACACCAATCGGGTACCCGAAAATTTCGAGAACCCGACCAGTTTCGGGTTGTCGAAGTCAGTCGAGTACTCGAAATTTTCGGGTTCTCGACGGGCCGAGTATTCTCGAGCCCGGCCCGATAAAAGTCGAGCTCGGTTCAGGCCGAGATTTCGAGCTTTTTGCACGCCCCCAAAATTAAAAACCAATGATTAAAAGATTCGTGATAGAATGAAATAAAATAAGTTGATCGTACCTTGATTTTATTTACGACGATAGATGGTTCGGATATTAACGTCGATTGGGAATTCCTCGATCGTATTTATCAAAATCGAGAGATGGTTCCTCGTCAAATTCCCGTGGAGGAAAGAAAAGAATTCAAGTTCGATGCTTCCAAGTATCATGATGCTGTGATAATGCCATGGTACAGGAACAAAGATCAACCTCAGGTAATATTTTATTTACTATTTACATTTTTAAAATTGTATTTTATATTCTTAACCGAAATCCTTGAATATTTCTGTCTTTTATAAAAAAAAAAACATCCAAATATTTTTCTAGTATTTTTACGTGGCTGAAATCTGCCCGAGTCTGAATCCGAAGTCTTCTTTTCCCGGCGCAGACTATAATACTTTCGAAGAATATTATTTGAAGAAATATGATATTCAAATACAGAATTTAGGACAACCTTTGTTAGATGTGGATCACACATCTGCGAGACTGAATTTTCTTACTCCAAGGTCAGTTTCGGGAATAATTTCTTTCAAAATATCTTTTGATAATTTTAAATTCCTTTAAATATCCTTTAAATTCCTTTAAATGTCTATTTTAATGTTAATTTCATTTTTGATGAGTATTTTTTTGTGCAGGTACGTAAATCGAAAAGGCGTGGCTCTACCGACAAGTAGTGAAGAAACAAAAAAAGCAAAGCGAGAGAATCTGGAGCAGAAACAAATCCTAGTTCCTGAATTGTGTGCAATTCATCCTTTCCCTGCGTCTTTATGGCGCCAGGCTGTCTGCTTACCTTGCATTCTTTACAGAATAAACGCTTTACTCTTAGCTAATCAAATTCGATGTCAAGTAGCGCAAATGATTAACCTAGGACAAGAAACTTTAAGCACAGGTAAACACAGATTCGGTACTAAAATGTATAAAATAAAAACCAATCTTTATAAAATATAATTATTTACAAAATATCACAGATTTCGAGTGGGAACCATTGGATTTCGGCTGGAGTCTCGCGGAGGTTTTGAACAAATCCAAGGAAATAGAAAAGGCAAACGAGGCAAAGGTTAAAAACCAATCGAACTCGCTTACAAACGAAATGTTTTCTAAAGTCGATAAGCCTTTAAAATCAGAAACGAAGCCAAGCAAAAAGATCAGAGAAACTCCACAGGAAGAAAAGGATCCGTTCAGTTCGAACGAAGACGAATTAGAAATTGGCACTTGGTCCAACGACATGGCGATAACATCGATGGATTTTAATTCCAAGGAAGCTTTTCCTATAGACGTCACAGCCCTTGAGCAAAATTTCAGCTGGAATGACGTTCGATACGGTTCCCCAACCTATGAATCCGACGACGCCTACGATTCCGACGAAACCTACAGTGATGGATTAGGAGATTCCTCAGACGAAAGCGAGGAAGAAGGTCGAGGATTGCGAATTGCCTTCATGGGAGAAAACATCGCTGAGGCTGTCGAGGACGAGAAGCAAATTTCCAAGCGCGAGATCAACAAAAAGATCCTCGATCTTCTCGAGAGCGAAAAGAATTTAAACGAGAATTCCTGGATTTATGAAGAGAAGGACGACGAGGAACTAGAAAAACATAGAAGGGCTCACTTCGAATTCGCGAAGATTAGAGAAGAACACATTATGAAGAACGGCTCTTTTATTCCCAGCGATCAAGAGATTTCGATATCGAGGAAAAGCTCCTCGGATATTCCAAGCGAGGAGAGAAATTCTGTTTGTAAATTTAAGGATTATATCGAAAAGATCGGAGATCGATTTAAAGAATACATATCAAATAGGAAATTCTCAGGGCAAATTGTAAAGAAACAAAATATAATGGAGGTCGTGAGAATTGAGGATAAGGAGTTGTTTAGTTTTGATTCTCAGCCAGAATTGAATGGACATCCGGGTCCGAGTCCTAGTTTAATTTTGCAGGCTTTGACAATGTCGAATGCGAACGATGGAATTAATTTGGAAAGGCTGGAAACGATCGGTGATTCCTTTCTCAAATATGCCATCACGACTTACTTGTATTGTACTTATGACAATATTCATGAAGGAAAATTGAGTCACTTAAGGTCTAAGCAGGTCAGCAATTTGAACCTCTATCGCCTTGGAAGACAGAAAATGTTGGGGGAAAGTATGATAGCGACAAAATTCGAGCCTCATGATAATTGGTTACCACCTTGTTATTACGTTCCAAAAGAACTCGAGCAGGCTTTAATCGAATCGGGAGTGCCATCGACACTTTGGAATCAAGCTGATATGCCAACCTTACAAGCTGTTAATCCCACGGAAATAAATCAACTCGTGCGAGAGACTGAACATAAATTAGAGATCATGAAAATTGAACTCGATCGGATTGAAAACGAACCTACGAATGAGTTGGATAATTTGAGATGCTTCATTCCTTATAATTTGATCACCCAGCATAGTATTCCGGATAAAAGTATTGCTGATTGTGTGGAAGCTTTGATCGGAGCTTACTTGATTGCTTGTGGACCCAGAGGTGCTCTTTTGTTCATGGCTTGGTTGGGAATTCATGTTTTGCCCACGGAGAACTTTTGCGTGGTCCAGGATTCTGAACCTGAGGAAAGACCTCCGGGTAGCACTCCTTATATTAAAAGAACGACGGAAAATGGTCAAACTACCTGGAGTCAGGTTAGATAATAAGATTGTAAAGTTAGATTAAATTAGGATTCATAACTTGCAGCTAACTTGTGTTTCTTTTTACAGATTAGTTATGGTATTTTACAGATTTTACAGATTTACTAATTTTACAGATTCGTTATGGTAAATTGGAAGAACCACAGAATCCATTGCTCGAATATATTTCGAATCCAGAAAGTGAACTAGAACAGATGCTCGATGGATACGATTTATTGGAGGAAAGAATAGGATATAGATTCCAAGATAGAAGCTATTTGTTACAAGCCTTCACTCACGCTTCTTATCAGCCAAATCGATTAACCGATTGCTACCAGCGATTGGAATTTCTCGGCGATGCTGTTTTAGGTAATGTTTAAATTTTTAAAGTATTTATTTTTTAAAAATAGTAGCAAACCAAAAACAGGATTATATTCTTAATCTTCATTCTAAAGATCGATAGCTATTTTTATATTTCGTGGTGATTTGCTATCGTGATTCTTGATTTTATTAATCAAACATATTATAATCGTTTATTTTAAATTTTTAGATTACCTGATCACGAGGCACTTGTACGAAGATTCGAGGCAACATTCGCCAGGGGCATTAACCGATTTAAGATCGGCTTTAGTAAATAACACGATTTTTGCATCCTTGGCTGTTAGGTGCGGATTTCAAAAATATTTTCGACATCTGTCTCCTGGATTGAGCGTCGTAATTGATCGCTTTGTTAGAATTCAAGAGGAAAATGGACATTCCATTAGCGAAGAGGTAAAATTTAATTATGCTTGAGATAAAAAATTGTTCTATACTTAGCTCAATCATTAATCCATTTTAATCTCTGACTGATTCCATTTCAAATCATGCAATGAGATCTGCATGAGGTTGTCAGAATATTTGGGCATGAAAGAATGTTATTCTACACTCAAAATGAAGGAACACGTGTTTCACCGTTTGGTTGAAAAATTTTTTTTTCAGGAATGATTAACTGTTGAAGATAACCTTACAATTTCATAAAAACTGCTAAAATATTTTTCAAAATGATGCAGTTTTTTTCCAAATATACATATTCGGTTGGTTTTTTCTTTCATGTGATGAGAAATTTTTAGCTCTATCGAATGATCTGAGAAAAATATCAAAATTTTCAAAATTGAGAACATGGCGGCGGTTTTTCTGAAAATTTTGAAAATGGATTTTCTCAAAAAGCCACCTTTAAAATTTTTTATTCTTTTTCTGTGGATTGTCGATAATATGAACTACATATTCTTCACGTTTGGCTTCTGATAAACAATTTCTTCCTATTGAAAAAAACATTTTTCGAAACAAATCAAAATTGTCCATTTTTTCAAAAACTACCGAATAAAGGAGTAAATGTCAAGGAAAAAGTTGTTTGGAAATGAATTTCCTTTAAAACAGCCTCTTTCATTTTTTTAATATATGGCACCACATCAATTTATATACTTATTTACTCAATCCTGATTATCTCGATCCGGATCCATTTCCGTCTCTCGTACAATTAATTTTTAAATTTTTATTGGTGTTTCGTTTGCTTCTGACTGGTATTAGGTATTTCATGTTGAGTGGGGGAAATCCAAGATATCTGCACGCCGAGGGCCAAACAATAATACCAATCCCATGGGATGAAACTTCATTTTTTTTTAAACTTGGAAAAAAATGATTGATCACAATAAGTGTACTTAAATATTATTTTTTATTTTTCAAAAGCTATTCAGTTAAATACCAAAATCGTTACAAAAAAGATTATCGATTTTATTATTTAATTGAATAGAGCTATTCCATTAAATAATAAAATCGATAATTTTTTTGTAACGATTTTAGTATTTAACTGAATAGCTTTTGAAAAATAAAAAATAATATTTAAATACTTAAATATCCTAGGCCTCGCTATTATGCTTTCAACTCAGTAACATTTTATTGATTCTTTAGAAATTAAATCATGTTTAATTTTCTCAAGGCGCTCAGGACTTTTAAAGAGATTGTTAAC
>JBAGKK010517384.1:0-13512 GCA_037177015.1 Euceroptres primus
AAATACGGACAGAAATCATGCATTTGTTATAAAAAATATCGTATGCGCCAAGGGGGAGAGGGACTTTTTTGACGAGTACTGAAAACGTACACGAGTCAAAAAAGTCCCTCTTCTCCCCCTAGGTGCATAATATACTATTATAATTACATTTATTTATGACGAAAACAAGAGTGATCCTAAGATCTAAATTTGGTTCCTTTGCCCTATTGACATATTTTTTCTTATTTTAAATTTAAGGCTTGGAATTAATACTTTAGAATCTGAACAATTAAAAGGAAAAGTTCACTATTTTCAAAATTGATAACAATTGCAAAAATTAAATCATGTTAGAATTATTCAACAATTAGAGAATTTAAATTTTGAAGAGTTTCAAATTAAAAAATGTTCAATTTAAAGGGTTCAAAGTTTAATCAATTTAAATTGCAATATATTTAAAAAGTTGTTAAGTTTCAAATTTAAATCGCTCAAAATAGTACAATTTTCAATTATCAGTGCCTAAAATTGAATAATTTTTTATTCAATAATGTTGAATTGAAAGTGTATAAAATTAAACAGTTTTGAATTAAAAGTTCTCCAAATAGGATTAGAATGTTGCTGAACTTTTTAACTTTGAAGGCATCTAATTTGAAAATTTTCACATTCAAACATTTTGATAACATTAAAATTAAAATTGTTCAGAAATTAAATTTTAATCTTAAAACTTTAAAGATTCTGAAACCTTGCATTTTATAAATATTAATGCCCTTAGGCTCATTTTAAAGACAAATATCCATTGAATTTTATTAATGTATGAAGAGAACTCTCCAATTTCATCCTTCGATTCTACCAAAGACTGAACTTGACACAAAAAATTTGTAAAATTTCAATAATGTATAATTATTTCTAAAAAATATTTAAAATTAGTCTGTATTACATTTTAATAAATTTTATTTGAATACATAGGAACTTATATATTTCATAGAATTAATTTTTCTGAGTACTCGCTTTATTTGAAATTTTACAGCTTTTTTATTCCAAGTTCAGTCTTTGGCCGAATCTAGAAAGAATTAAAGAGTCCCCTTTATACATTTATGAAATTTTAGGAAGATTTTTCTTTTAAATGAGTCCAGAGAAATTAAAAAATTTAGTTAATTGTTTCGTAAGTTATTCAAAGTTTTCGAAAAAACCGAAAAGTGCACTATTTTTGGAATATTTTTTTACATAATTATTTATTTATTTTTAATTATTTATTTTCTTATTTATAAAACTCCAAAATTATTCAGTGTTTAACGCTCGAGGTTTGAAATTTATTAATTTTACAACAAATTAAAAAATTTTCAGTTTAGAATGTTTGGTAGTGAAAATTTTTTAAGTTTAACGGTCTAAATCTTTATTTTTTTGGTATTCCATTTTGAAAGTGTTAACTTTAAATGCTTCGAATTTAGAAATTTAGAAATCATCGCCGTTTTGCATTGAAATTATCAAATCTTAAACACTTTCAGATTTGAAATTGTCCCATATCTTTTTTTTTGTTTCATTTTGAAGGGAACTTATAATATTGAAATCTTAAAATATGCTTACAAACATCTAAAAATATTGAAACTTTTCGGGTTTTATTAATTCAGTCCGTATTTGAGGGGAAAAGGGGAAAGTTTTTTGTAAAAGGGATAAAAAGGGGAAATCTTGAAAAAGTGTGGAAAATAGGGGAATAGGGGAAAAAACTGTGAAGCCTGGAATTAAAATTTGCTTAAAATCATTTTGAAAATGCGCATTGGCCTTCTTTAAGAAACAAATTACATTGACACGCTGAAAGATGTATATTGACAATGAATTGAATTGAATCAATTGTAAATAATTTGAAAAATTAAAAAAAAAAATTTGACCTTAAACAAATTTAACTTAGTAAAATTGCAGTGAGTTGAAAAATTTCTCTCTGATTGAAAGTACGTATATATATAATCCATTATATTAAAATTTTGCAATGCATTACAATTGTAATGCACGATAACGTTACAATATAAGCTAATATCAAATAGTTAAGAGAAAAAGGTTTAAAGCGAGAAAAAAATTGTTAGAGGATGAGAGGGATGTTTCAGTCATCAACCGACGCACCGATGTGCTCCAGGGATACCTTTTATACGAAGCAATCTACATAACAATAGCTGTACTGAAAGCATTGAATGCATCAGAGTATCTTCGATATCCGGATTGGAAAAATATTCTTTCTCACTTAGGAGGAAAAAGACGCCTACGCTTCAAACCTGACCCTGTCCTCAAGTACGAACCACCCTCATATTGCACAACCACACGCGAATTTCTCTAATAGACTTGATGAGCGATTACTTCTCATCCTTCCACCGCATCCGCTTTTCATCAGTGCTGAAATATTTTAACTTGTAGCTGAAAAATTGCTTGTAAGTTATTTTTCTAAAAAAGATATATTATATTTTATCATTTTAATAAGTAATGCATTTAAATTGTGGCGACTTTATCTGGGAATATCTGATTTTTCTCATACTTGATGGTTTTCCTTCTTTTTTGGACCAACTTGGAAAGGCCCAATATTTTTCTGTATTAGATCTCGCTTCAGGATTTCATCAAATTAAAATGAGCCCTGAAAACTCCTATAAAACAGCCTTTTCTACACCACACGGACATTATGAATTTTAGAGAATGCTTTCTGGATTAAAAAACGTTCCTGCCACGTTCCAAAGACCAATGGACATAGTTCTAAGCGGATTACAAGTAAATAAACTTGACAAAATTATAGTTTTGTCAGCATTGGTAGCATGATAGCATTTAAAACCCAATTATTGGATTGCAATATATGTATAAGATACAAATGGGTGTTTTAAAACAAAGTAGGTCGGTGTTACACGGTCATTTGATGTGGAGTAAAAAGCATAGACAACAACGTTGTTGTGGAAACTAGGTACGATCCATTTTCAAACCTTAAATGTCACTCTCGTCTAAACAATATTCATCCAATATGCTGTTCCACTTTCATGACTTCTCCAAGTGCTTTTCTAAAATTAATAATTATGTACACAGTAAATAGGCACATCGAGATTTGATTTTATGAACCGAAATTTGTGCATATATACCTAAAAAAATATCTCAACTGAAAAATTAACAGAAAATCCCAAGGGATCATTTTAATCTGCAACAAAATGAGAACTCGAAAAAAAAAGTGTGACAATAAAATAAATGATCCACTTCAGATCGAAATAATATTGCTGCAGATTAAAATAATATCCCATGATTTACTGTGTTTTTAAACAGACCTTTTTAACCTTTTTTTAAATCCATTATATAATTGCTTAACTGAACAAATGACATACCGCCCGTATCTGAAAATAGGCAATGTATGAAGTATTGTGGTTTACTATAGCCATAGTAAATCCTAAGGTACATTGAAGGATTTTTTTCATCTCGAAATAATCGGCAACACTTTTTTAATACCTTATAATTTACTTTAAGAATAATAGTAAACCAATTTTATTCTGAATTCATAAAATTAAGATTCATTAAATGAAATAACACAAAATACGCTTTTGAAAGTTTAGGGAATAGGACTTTTTAAAAAAGATATTAATAAATAGAATAATAAAATAAAACTTTTTACGAACTGAAAATTGAAAGTTTCCCTCCAATATTGAAGTCAGTTTACATGCATGAACGGTCATGCACATTTTATGAAGCACGAGGAATGCTTTGCGAATATTTGCTACCAACAGTAAGTCAATATATTTGTGTGCTTTGCTTTAATTTTGAGTTACGATTCCTGTATTAAAAGTAACGTGGATATGTCAAACCGTTTTCCAATTTTCAGTGTAACGAAACGAATGAAACCAACCTTCCTCTACCTCGGAAAAAAAGAAACGAATGTACAACCTTTTGCATCAGATTCTATGTATGCCAGCACGTGTAATCAAAAATCGATTAAGCAATGTACTGGCATGTCCAATTGAAAATTAACTGCACCAAGAAAAAGATTTGTTTGATCCGATTAAAAATGGATCGAACCAAAAAATTTCCTTGCTTTAAATAAAATTTTAAAAAAATTTGTTTAAAACAGACAAATTTTGTTGTTCGAATAAAAAAATCGTTTCGTCAGTATGGGGTTTTACTGATTTAGAAACTGAGTTAAATAAAACAAGTTTTCAGTAAAAAAAGATAATTGTTTTGTAGCTTCGATATTGTACGATATTGTAGCTTCAAGTTGCTATTGTTAACCTGACTTTGACGTGTCGTTGCAAACAGTCCCTTAAGTGTATTCAAGTAAATTCTTTAATTGGAAACCTCACGTTACTAGCAACGTGCATCTCAAGCAATATGATTTTGACAAGGTTATAGTTTCCGTACATTACATTAGCTATTCTATTAATGACACTGTTTGTTACGTACACTCGATATTAAACATTCTAACTGTTTAAACAATGAACTAGTAGTCAAGGCGTATTATAATAAATAAATAATCAAGACGGCAATAATTTTTACATGGAATTATTTTAAACTGAAGCAGAGAAAAGAAAAACGTACCTAGGAGTAAAATATAATTGTGCTCTATCTGGTTTTTTGTACTGTTTTCTGTTGACAGTAGATTTTAAAAAATTGAGCAAAGTGAGGTGAAAAAGTCAACACAATAATCTGATCCAGAAGTTTAACCAATATTTTAGGGTAAACTCCATATCGCTTGCTCTTGCCTCGTTGCTATGCAGGGTAGCCAAGCTTTTCCTAAACTTTCACGACAAATCCCAAAGTAATCTTCTTATCTACTAAGGCCCATTCCTCTTCTTTTTTTCTCTGCCTTAGTGTCAGTCACAAAAAAAAGAAAAGAAAACGAAATCTCTACTCGTCACGTTTTCAACACCTTATCAGTTGGAAAATGTCCAATTTTAAATATCCTAATAAACGCATTATATCAATTATATCATTATAATCATTATAATCATTATATCATTATATCAAGTTGTCAATTCAATTCAATAGGTTTATTCATTAATTTTTCACCTCGATTGAGGGTTTGGAAATACAGATCATTACATAATCATACAGTCTCATTCATAGCATATTTTCATTTAAACTCTGGAACTAATTTTAAATATTTTATAATCTTAAGTCTTGTAATGTTGAAATAACTTAAAAATTCAGGTGAATTCTTTTATGTTGACCGTGTTTTTTTATATATTTGAAAGTTATATATGAAAAAAGTGTATTTTGGCCGACTAATGAATTTACTGATTTTACGAAAGCACTGTCCTCATGGCACAATTTTTACTCAAAAGGCTCAAAATTTAGTTGTAGATAGGGGCGCTCTACTAACTGCCACGGCTGGTGATGATGAGAGTTTCTGATATGCATACTAATGCATCACCTGCTACGTGATTCCCTTACAGAATGGTGGCAGTATTGCAAATCGTTTACTCCCATTACTTATGCGAGTCACTCGAGTGAATAATACTTGGAAAGTGGTTTAACGTATACTCATTATTATATTAATGAAATGAATTGATAAAATAAATATTTCGATTAGAAATATAATTATATTAAGCAAATGGCGAACTGGCGTGAAGTACATATCCCAGGTGGAAAAATTATGCATAATCTATGCATAATGAACTATAGGTAGTCAGTGTGCAAAAAATTATGCATAAAATGTTGCGAACAAATAACAACTAGTTTTCAACTGTTTCCAACATTTTGATATCTTCAGATTTATTGAATATGCATAATTTATGAATAATTTTTGGTATAGTAAGTACCCATAGTTCATTATGCATAGATTGTGCATCATTTTTCCACCTGGAATATTAAATTCAGTATTAATTTTTCATCATAAAACTTGGAACTTTTTAGAATGTAAAGCTGAGAATACTTGCATTACTGCTTCCTCATTCACAGTAAAAACTAGACTTTCCTTTCAATCTGGTATGCTTTTTTGGGTGTTCTAATATGATCTTCGGTTGTTCTATATGATATCTGATCAACTTCACTTTGAAAAATGATACCAGATTCGATTTTGATTTCATCCACAACCATTCTATTTTGGTTCAGAAATCGTAATTATTTTATTCGGGATTTATGGACTAAACTGAAGTCGGATGGTTTTGTCGTCCGATCTGTTTTCATACCGAATTTGGCTTTAAAAGCATTTTTACCATATTTTTTAGAGTGTAAAGGAATCTTTGTAATGATGAAAATTTTCAAATCTCATGTTTTGACATTTCTCGACCTAATTGGACCCGAGTACAGTAGGCTAGAAACCACAAAAAATGGCGAAAATTATAATTCCTAACCGAATTTTATAAAACACCGTGTATTAAGGTTTTTGGCACCTTTTATTCCGAATCTAGTGTCAAAATTGTGAAATTCAAAATGGCGGATATTTTTTTTTAAATGGGAAAATTGAGCACAAAATTGAAATTTTCGAATCTTTGTTACATAAATTGAAAATATGTTGTCGAAATAGTGAAAATAAACATGGTAAATCAAAATGATGGATATTTTTGGAAAAAATGCAAAAATTATGGATAAACATATGTCAGTTTCTTTTCTAAATTTTATTTCCGATTTAACATATTATGCTGACATAAGACCGTTTTAAAATAATTATTTTATTAATATACCTGTGATCTGCTTCTTTCTATGCATACAATTTTAATTTTCTGAAATTAAAAAATAATTTAGAAAATTGTAATGCGTAAAAAACAGAGTCCCAAAATCTTATGATATCTTTCGATTATCAGTAAAAATTTTTTTCAGCAATATTGAAAGTATCAAATTTATTCCTTATGACAAAAAATATTCCTTTTTATTATGACATAAAAATATTCCTATTACAAAAGCTTTTATGACAAAAAACTATACTTAATTAGCTGTAATAGATAAAATTAAAAGTTTTTTACGTTTGTATCAGAAAAAGTGTTTCAATTTGAGGAACAAGTACCAAATTTGTTTCTTTTACGAGACGAATCGATTGACCTATTACAAAACATTTTTTATTTCATACCTTTTCTATTTTACAATCCAAACTAGGAATTGTAGTCCTTAGGAAAATAGGAATCATAATCCAAGGAATTTTTTTCAAAAAACAACCTTTGCGAGCTAAACGAAGGTTTTCATAAAATGAACACAAATACTACTTAACAGCAGTTTTATAGTATTGATTTTATTTTTATTTTTATAATTCACTATTTATTATCAAAAATGTCTGTCTATCGTTAGAAAATTGTGCAGCCTCGGTAATTGGTGCTTTTACCCTATATCTAAACTTAAAAATGGCGAAATTTTGAATTTTGAGTTTTCAAATTCAAAATTCAAAATTTCGAACTTTTGATATGTTCAGAATAATATTAACAATAATTAATAATTAAATTAATATATATATTTTGACTTTTCAAATTTAAAATTCAAAATTTCGAACCTTGAATGTATTTTATTAAATTCTGCTACTCCTGTAAATCTAGTAAATTTTTTTCTTTATGTAGATATCACAGTATGATTTGGTGACATGAAATTCTTAAATATAATTTTTTCAGTTTTTTCTTATATCTGTAATAGATGCTCTAAATTAAATTTAAAAGCATTTGTCTGTAATTTATTACTGTGAATATAGAGATATTGATTTTAAGATAAGTTGTACTGACTTTTTTGTGAATTTTTTTTCTTTTTTTTTTCAAATTCCAACTTCAATAAATTAGATCTAACTACTCGACCTGATGATTAGCTTTAGGTTCAGTTTATACGCTTTTTTCACAGATCTACAAATTGAAAGTATTAAAAATTCCAAGGCATAGGACATTATTATTTGTCCTAAAGGAACAAATCACAGTCCAACATGACTTTTTGAAAAAGGCTTTTTTTGGATCACTCTAATATATATTTGTACCCTAATAATTAATAATATACAGTTATAAATATATAGACAATAGAGGAAGACTGCTTACTGTGTGAAGTATTAAACGCTAATTCTGTTATTTGCATCTGTGTCTCACTCGAGAGGTATGTTACCACTGCTCGTGTTTCTGTCTGACATTACTGGGCATAACTACTGTGAATAAACACAAGGGAACAGAGACGCGGATTAAGGCAATATTAAATGAAGCACCATATTGATACTACGAAAATAAGCAGTTTATTTTATTTATTATTATTTATTTTATTATTATTTATTTATTATTATGTTATTTTATTATAAAATTTTTTTTATATTTATATTTTCTAAAGGACCTCGCACTAAAAAAAAGGTCATAATCGGACGAAATCCTTTTGGGCTTCTATTTTCATGAACTACAAGATAAATGAATCTTAGAAAAATCCACTGAAACCTTTTTTCAATTTAAATGGTTGCAGAGTCCTTTATGCATAAAAATGTCAGTACTAGTATATTAAAGTGATTAGAAATATTTCCATCTTTCTTTATAGTTCAATGACTTATTGCGCCCAACGAAAGCTATCGTCTGACCATAGTCAGGTTATACTACTTAGTATTTGCGAAATCTCCAAAAGTGAGCATCAATAGAAAATAGAAGTGGCAAATCAAATTTATCACTTAGTAAAGCAGCAGTTATTTCAGAAACTGTCCCCTTGTTTTTTTAAATTTTCATTTTGAATTATGGCAAGTCTAAATAACCTTGAGGAAAGAGAAGAGAAACATAATGATATACAAATCTGGAAATGCTAAAGTGTATATTTTGTTCGGTTTCTATATTTAACGTACCAATATTGCATGCTGACAAGAGGATACTTACAAGATAATCAACAGGATCGTCCGGACGTAATTTTGCAACTTGGATGAGTCCTTGAGTGAGTGTCGGAAAAACATATTTCATGAGATAATGACGAAGTGGTTCAGCTAAAAGGCACAGTTGCTCCTCTTCCTCTTCCTTCAGTTTTTGCAACAAGTCCGTCTGCCACAATCGAAAAGTGAAAAACAATTAATTTTTTATAACTAAATTTGTAAATAAAATATACTCCTAAGAAACAATAAATCAAACATCCGTATTCTGTAAAAACTGGTACAGTTTCAGAATTTGAAATTAATAAATTTCGTCTTTGTAAATTTGATCAATTACCAAACATTTGACAACGATTCCTTATTATAACTTTATGAGTTTTCCGTTAACACTGTTGTTTAAATGTTAAAATATTGAGAAAAGATATTAAAATGCCTTTCCAATTCCCCATAAACAATTCCATTAATCTCGAAAATAATGCGAGTGACAGATACGCAGAAAGAAGCGGGATTAGAAAGTAGCTTATATTGAAGATCGAGTAGAATATTAGCCACTTCTTTCGCTTTTCAATAAGCAATCCGTAAAAGATATAGAAACGAGTGATCAGAATTTTTCAATATTAAACATCATTGCCGTCGGAAATGCCTCGTAATATCATATCCCCTTTTGCCTTGAACGTGGTATCAAATTATATCGACCAAAACGGCACGTGTCGTTGACAAGGATTGCCATTCCTTAAAAGACATCATTTACCCCAGATGTAATAAAAAGAAATAAACATATATATATATATATATAATATCAGTTCTTATGAGTCCTTAACAATCTTCTCACCGAGACGTGGTCGTTAATATGAAAGTACCAAATTAAAATATAAACTGCTGAAATTTAATTCGAGAAAATCGGACCAAACTTTTTTCAGGGTGGTTTTTTTCAGAAAATGCCTGATATATACGATTTAAATTCTTTTTGCAGGATATCCTCCTGCTCTTGGTGATATATCCGCACTATTCACTTTTAATTTGCTAAAAACGACGACTCGCTGCCACCTTATAATTTAGTCTCTCTGTCCTTTCGAATTTCTCTAATTCATACGCACACAGTAATTATAGGACAGAAAAAAGAGTGAAATTTGAAAACTGGTGAAAATTGTCGAGTTCTGGGAAAAGTATTAACGTTCAGAATTCGGAAATACTTAAGAATGAGTTAATTGAAGTTTTATTTCTTTCTCGATTATACTACCTGGCGAATCTAAAATAATTAATATTTTCGTTCTGGTAGCGTAATATTTTTTCAGAAAAGCGTATATCGAAATATGCACTTAAATACAATTTTCGTCATCCAAATGTATTTAAAAATTTGAATGTAATATTGAGAAGATTTTTGAGTTATTATTTGGGTAAGTTGCGAGATTTCAATAATTCTTTAAAAAAGAAACTTCTCGAATAATTGTAAATTTGCATCTTCAGTTTTTCTCGATACAGTAGTTAGGCTTAAAGTGTATTTTCTTTTGATTTTCACAAAATTCAAACATCAAAAGTTTGTAAAAATCAAAATAAGTTGTAATAAATTTGAAAACTCACCCATTCGAGCATCTTTCTCTCTCGATCTTGCTTATTTTTTTGGATTTCTTGCATTTTGCGAGCTTCCTCCGCTGCTTTGACGGCAAGTGCTTCCGCTTCCTCACGATTCTTAGCTTGTTCCATTTCCTCCGGAGTAGGATCTAACCATTATAAAAAATTCAAATACACGTAACTTTTTCGTAATTGACTGTCATCTCTGGTCCTCTTAATGTTTTTGCTGACAAAATACTACCAAGAATTGGTACAAACACTAGCAATTTTGATGTACACTTGAATTCAAGAATTCAAAGAATTCAAGAAAATTCAAAAGAACAATTCAAAGAATATAACATCAATTCGACAGAATTTAAAATGAATTCAAAGAATACAAAAGAATTCAAAGAATTTACAGTGAATTCAAAGAATACAAAAGAATTTAAAGAATTTAAACTAAGAATACAAGGTGGATTCAGAAGAATAATTCATAGAATACAAGATGAATTCAAAGAATTAGAAGAATTCAACGTAACATTACCAGAGGAATTAAAAAAAAATTTCAAAGAATATAAGGTGAATTTAAAATAATTCAAAGAATACACGGAGAGTTTAAAAGACTTCAAAGAATTTAAAGTGACTACAAAATAATTCAAAGAATTTAAGGTGAATTGAAAAGAATTCAAGGCGAATTCAAAATAATTCAAGGTGAATTCAGAAGAATTAAAAGAATTCAAGGTGAATTCAAACGAATTAAAAGAATTCAAGGTGAATTCAAACAAATTCAAAGAATTCAGCAGAAGAATACAACGTGAATTCAAAAGAATAACTGAAAGAGTACACGGTGAATTTTTAAAAATTCAAAGAAAACAAAAGAATTCAAAGAATTCACAGTGAATTCAAAAGAAGATTTCTCGGAATTCAAGGCGAATTCTAAAAATTCAAAAGAATTGTAGATGAATTCAAGGAATTCAGAAGAATAATTCAAAGATTGCACAGAGAATTCAAAAGAATTCAAAGGGAATTCAAAGTAAATTCAAAGAAAACAAAAGAATTCAAAGAATTCACAGTGAAATCAAAAGAAGATTTTTTGGAATTCAAGGTGAATTCTAAAAATTCAAAAGAATTGTAGATGAATTCAAGGAATTCAGAAGAATAATTCAAAGATTGCACAGAGAATTCAAAAGAATTCAAAGGGAATTCAAAGTAAATTCAAAGAAAACAAAAGAATTCAAAGAATTCAAGGCGAATTAAAAAGAATATTTCTAAGAATACAAGGTAAATTCAAAATAATTCAAGGTGAATTCAAAGAATACAAGATGAATTCAGAAGAATTTAGGAACAAGTGTACACCTGAATTCCGTAGTGGTTAATAGGGTGTTTTAAAAGAAAATGTTGGATTGGAGGTTAGTATTAACAAGTGCCGCTGGGTCCTTGACTTTTCCCATAGAATTAATATGGGGAAAAAGACAAATGTTTGTATATCTTTTTTATAACGAGAAACTGTATAAATAACCATAGAAACTAACTTATATCAGCTGATGGAAATTTTTCAAGGAATATGAATCCATCAATATTTTTTCTTTTTAACTCTCCCGAACCCCTCTTACGGTGCCCCAAAAACTACCCCCATAGCAGGGAAATCATAGTTTGACGGAATATTGGCATTAATCATCACTTTTTCTCCATTTTTTTCACAGTTCCACATTGACAGATAAATATTACTATCTTATTTACTTTTTAAGTAATTTTGTTATTGTTTAAACAATTTTTATTTGTTTAAATAATTTATTTTTTCACATATATTGTGAATTGATGGTGCTTTCTCAGCGATACAAGCTAATTAAGTAACATAAAGAATCAAGTATACATTTAAGTTGCTTTTTAATTGTTTAGACAATGTTTAATTGTTTAAAAGTAACTTTTACCTGAATCCAGTAGAAAATCATAGTTTTTTGTAAATAATTCAACAAGTTTCATTAATTGATTGTAATTAAAACTCTTCAACTTCCTTGAATTGTTTAAACAATTTGTATTTATTCAAATTTTTGTTCTCAAATTATCGCAAATTAATGGTATTTTTATAACAGTACCATCTAAAAAATCAATATAAAAGATCGGCGAATTAGTTTCAGTCAATATTAATTGTTTAAGCAATTCAAAAATGCACATTGTTTAAACAACTAAAAACAACCGAAATGTATACATTGACTTGTTATGTTAATTAATTACCTTGTAGCATTGAGAAAAAACCATCAATTTACAATATTTGTGAAAAAATAAATTATTTAAACAAATAAAAATTGTTTAAACAATACAAAATTATTTAAAAAGTAAATAAAATAGACTATAATTACTCTGCTATGGGGGAGGTTTTTGGGACACCGTAAAAGAGGTTTAGGCGGTTTGAAATGAAAAATTATTCATGAATTTGTTCCATGAATTTTTTATTCATGAATTTGTTCCTTGAATATACCGTATTTTCTTGGTTCTCCAAGCTTCTGAAGGCATTGACAAAATGTCGTAAACATTTCTGGCGAAACGTCGTCTTCGACCGATATAACAAGTAGGTAAATTTCTAATTCATCGAAGAATTGCAGCGGCGTGCTTTCATCAGTGTTTCTTTCTCTGAAAGGAAAAAAAAAGATAATTTCATTCTATTCCTTCAAAGTGAAGACAAGAAAGTAGAAAATTATACCAAGGATAATATGGATTACATCGGAATTTCTCTTTTGTTAAAGTATAAGATCAAAATAATTAGGTACTTATAATGAGATATAAAGTTGAAATAAATAATACAGCCAAGACAGTCAAGTCAAGGAAAATGTTGAAATAAGTACACTCAGAAAAAAGTTTTTTATATTCAAACAAAATTTTTTAAAATCAAAAAGTAGCGTTGTTAAGGGGTAAAAAAAATTTGCTTGATTTAAACAAATATTATTTAAATCCGAAAGAAGTTCTTTTGAATCAAACTAGCTTTTTTCCGATCACTAAAATGTTTTTTGATATAAAACATATTTTCTTACTGAATGAAGGATAACATTAAAACACGTTACATTAATCGTTAGAAACTATTTTTTTATCTTAAAAATAAGTTTTCTCTGAGTGTATAGCTCGTTATACATTCCTATGAATTTAAATTTAATTGTTTCTTGACCATTGAGTAAGTTCTTAATGATTATTTAAAATTTGTTCCCTTTATTTATGATTTGTATTTATTTTATGTTGCTTATATATAT
>JBAGKK010517395.1:161-13510 GCA_037177015.1 Euceroptres primus
TAGGATCAATATTGATGCTAAACTAATATCCAAGCAATTGATTTACTAGGATCAATATTGATGCTAAACTAATATCCAAGCAATTGATTTACTAGGATCAATATTGATGCTAAACTAATATCCGAGCAATTTATTTACTAGATTCAATATTGATACTAAATTAATATCTAATTTTAAGCAATTGATTTACCAGGATATATCAGGATTTACCAGAATTATTGATGCTAAACTAATATCTTAGCAATTGTCCACATTCAAAAGAAATTACTGATTGATACAAACAACATATTTTGAGGCTTAATCTCATGTTTATATTTTAATTAATTGGAAAAGACTTGACCTAAAATTAAAATAAGAGTCTAAAGGTATTTCCAATTGTCATATCTCTTTGTTGTCTTTCTCTGTAAAAATGGGCATTCAGACAACCAAAAATCGGATCTCAATCATTGGGTTGAAGTTTATGACGTCAAGACTGAAATATAATATTCATATTTTCAAGCTTTTTCACTCAAAACAAAAAATTGTTCAGCATTTTTATTGTTTGTGCAAGAAAAAAATTTGCGTATACAAAAACTTTAAATTCTCTGAAAACCAAAAGCATAATTTTACTTTTGATTTCCGCTTTCAAAAGCTAAGAACAAAGATACTTAAAATAAAATTTGAAATTTAATTTTTGATTGACAGCAAAGCTAAGGACAAAGATACTCAAAATAAAATTTGAAACTTAATTTTTGATTGACAGCAAATGATTTTTGTCAAATATGATAGGCAACCTCCAATCGAAAATTGTATTTTTAATTTTATACTAAGCGCAGTCGAGATTAACTTTTAAAAATAGTGTTTTTCGAATAATTAGGATTCTTCTTACGTGGAAAAAAACTGAATTATTATTATTATTTCCCTAATATCTGAAAAGTTAATACAATCTCTATTTTTTAGAAAATATTCCCAAACAATTCTTCAAACTACTTAATCAGGAATTAGAATTAATAATTCCAATTTCGAATTGTTTGAAAATCATGATCTGATCAAAATAAACTATCAACTTATAGAAAATAAAAAAAAATAATTTCAGGAATCATTTTATCATTTAATTTGAAATTGAAAGTATCATAATATCAATTCTACTATTCTGATTAAAAAAATTAAAATTTCTAGAAGATAAAATGATGACAAAATAAACTATTAACTTCTAGAAATTAAAAAAATAAAATTAAAATTAAAAAATAATAGTTTTAGCATTTAATTTAAAATTATTTTAATATCAATTCTACAATTATGATTTAACAAAATTAAAATTTCTAGAAGATAAAATGATGTCTCAAAATCAACTTCTGGAAATTAAAAAAAATAAAATAAAAATAAAAAATAATACTAGTTTTATGATTTAATTTGAAATTGAAATTATGTTAATAACAATTCTACTATTTCGATTTAAAAAATTAACATTTCTAGAAGATAAAATCAGGACTCAAAATAAATTATCAACTTCTGGAAATTAAAAAAATAAAATTAAAATTAAAAAAAAAATACTAGCTTTATCATTTAATTTGAAATTATGTTAGTATCAATTCTACTATTCTGATTAAAAAAATGAAAATTTCTAGAAGATAAAATGATGAATCAAAATAAACTATCGACTTCTGGAAAATAAAAAATAATAATGCCAGGAATCGTTTTATCATTTAATTTGAAATTGAAATTATTTTAATATCAATTCTAATATTCTGATAAAAAAAATTAAAATTTCTAGAAGATAAAATGATGATAAAATAAACTATTAACTTCTGGAAATTAGAAAAAATAAAATTAAAATTAAAAAATTAAAATAGTTTTATCATTTAATTTTTAATTGAAATTATCCTAATATCAATTTTACTATTCTGATAAACAAAATTAAAATTTCTAGAAGATAAAATGATGACTCAAAGTAAATTATCAAATTCTGGAAATTAAAAAAATTAAAATAAAATTAAAATTAAAAAATGATAATAGTTTTATAATTTAATTTGACATTTAAATTATCTTAATAACAATTCTAATACTCTGATAAAAAAAATTAAAATTTCTAGACGGTAAATGATGTCTCAAAATTAACTACTGAAAATTAAAAAAATAAAAATAAAATTAAAATTGAAAAATCATAGTAATTTCAATTTGTAATTGATATTATCTTAATATCAGTAATTTATATGAAGATAATTTCAATTACAAATTAAATGATAAAACTATTATTTTTTAATTTTAATTTTATTTTTTTAATTTCCAGAAGTTGATAATTTTTTTTAGTTATTTTATCTTCTAGAAATTTTAATTTTTTAAAATCAAAATAATAGAATTGATATTAAGATAATTTCAATTTCAAATTAAATGATAAAACGATTCCTGGCATTATTATTTTTTATTTTCCAGAAGTTAATAATTTATTTTGATTCGTCATTTTATCTTCTAGAAATTTTAATTTTTTTATCAGAATAGTAGAATTCTACTATTAAAAAACTATTTTAAAAAATTAAAATTTCTAGAAGATAAAATGATGACTCAAAATAAATTATCAACTTCTGGAAATTAAAAAAAATAAAAATAAAAACAAAATTAAGATTAAAAAATAATAATAGTTTTATTATTTGATTTGAAATTGAAATTATCTTAATATCAATTCTACTATTCTGATAAAAAAATTAAAATTTCTAGAAGATAAAATGATGAATCAAAACAAACTATCAACTTCTGGAAAATAAAAAATAATAATGACAGGAATCGTTTTATCATTTAATTTGAAATTAAAATTATCTTAAAATCAATTTTACTATTTTGATTTAAAAAAATTAAAATTTCTAGAGGATAAAATGATGATTAAAAATATATTATCAACTCCTGAAAATTAAAAAAATAAATATAAAATTAAGAAATAATAATAGTTTCATCATTTAATTCGAAATTGAAGTTATCTTAATATCAATTTTAATATTCTGATAAAAAAATTAAAATTCCCAGAAGATAAAATGATGAATAAAGCACGTTAATCGTGAAAATTTAAAGCTTTGAGTCTAAATTTAATTTGAGAATTTTCATTTCATAATAACAAATCTTATCAAATATATTTTTCGTATAATTTTATTGTTGATAAACACTGCGAATGTCCTTTGCTCGAGTAAACGAGACTGAAGTTAATGGTTCTCTCACCAAATCTAAGCGATGAGATTTGGTGAAAATATTTTTCAGTGAGTTCGTAACTGGCAACATCGACGTATTCAATACAAAGAGGAAGAGCTCAGGTACCTAAACTATTTCTCCCCAATTTAAATTTAAATTTGTTCTTTTACAAATTCAAAAAAAACCTTTATCCGCAATTTTGAAGTCTGTTTATTTTAGTAAGATATATTTTTAAAAAAATTAGAATGTTAAGTTAATGAGTAATACAAAATTAGTCTTATTATTCGAATTTCAATTTGTTCGAAGCTTTTTTTTCGTTGAGTGATACAAAATTAGTCTTATTCTTCAAATTTCAATTTGTTCGAAGCTTTCTTTCGTTTTTGATTAAAATTACATGAATTCAGTGAATCTGGGGAAAATGAATCAAATTTACGGAATTACGTCAGTCGGTGCTTTCATTAATTAAAAATCACGTCTTTCTATTAAAGAAGTACTTGAAGTCACTCGCTTTTAATTTAAAAATTTGACTCGGTTAAAAACTATTACGTCAGAAATATTTTGAATTGTTTTTATAATTTGAATGATTTGAAATAATTTGAATTGCTATTGAATAAGCATTATTAATCATTTATTTCTCAAGAACAAAAAGTAAATTTATTTTCAACAAATAAATAAGAAATAAATAAGAAATAAATAATAAATAAATAAATGAAATAAAAATATGTAAGAAATATTCTTATTTTGTAAATAAAGAAAAAAATCAGAATGAATACGAATAAGAATTTTGAGTTCAAATTTTTTAAATAGTAAAAAGATAAAAATGTGATTTTTTAACTTCTATATTTTAGAGAAGAAGCCTAAGAGAAAGTTATTATAGATATTAAAGATTGATATTTTAATTCTAATCCTATTGAAGCAAATATTTTCCACGTGGATTCATAAATTTTCCACAAAATTGTCGAGTAACAGAGGAATCTATTAGCTATTCTAATCCAAATGAGAAACGGCTTTTAATTATTACGAACCTCTGGCCCAGGAAGGTGGGAGCTCACGAAAGCACCGGTTATAAAAGGCTCCGCAATACAACAGGGAAGTCAGTTCGGTGGTGGTTCATCGATTAGAACTCGTCTACTAAAAAAGAAAAGTAGGTGAATTGTTTTTTACCACAAAAACTTGGATTATAATTCACAGTTCATCGGAGGAGACCAAAAAGTGATTCACAGTGCGGTTCAGTGTTAAACGTGGATATCAAGCCATTAAAGATTCAAACCATTTCACAGTTTTTAAATAAAATTACCCTACCATTTAAAAAAAAAACAAATTGATTAAAATTTGTATTATTAAATTTTTTTAAAAAAGATTTCAATTATCGTGTGATTGCAAAATAATTTAAATCTACTATTAAAATTTCTACTGCTTTCAGTTGAATTTCAAAAAAGATTTCAACTATCGTACGATCGCAAAATAATTTAAATCGGACTTTATATAAATTTATCTTGTGATTTCTACTGCTTTCAATTGAATTTCAAAAAAGATTTCAACTATCCTGTGATTGTAAAATAATTTAAATCGGACTTCATATAAATTTATCTTGTGACTTCTACTGCTTTCAATTGAATTTCAAAAAAGATTTCAACTATCGTACGATCGCAAAATAATTTAAATCGGACTTTATATAAATTTATCTTGCGATTTCTACTGCTTTCAGTTGAAAGCAGTAATTTGAAGAGTATGAAGTAGTTTTTAAATCGTGATAGTGAAAATCAAAACGCGATAGTGAAAGTCATTCGAGTCAAAACTTATTATCAAAATTAAATCAGAAAAATGGATAATTTAACAAATTGAACCAGTTACCAATTTCTTTAATAATAAACAATTTTGAAACTATTACTGAAGAGCGACTGTAATAAAAATTAGAGTGGCAAATAATTTTAAAGAAAATTCATAAAAAGGGATAGATTAATTTTTGAATTTTTTTCAATAATAGTAAAATAACAAAGTGACCTTTATCTTGCAGAGTACAAAAACAATGTCAGCAGCAGGTCCGGAAGTGGTGGCTGGGTCGGTAGCAGCGGCTTCCGCCACCGGACTTTCGGCAACGACCGTATTTTTATCCCTCCTTTTACCAGCCTTGGTTCTGTACTACATTTACTTCAGAATTTCAAGAAGACACATGCTCGAACTTGCAGACAAGATTCCTGGACCCCCTGGATTACCACTTGTTGGAAATGCCCTTGAATTCGTGGGAAGCTCGGATGGTTCGTCAAAATTCAATAATTAAAAGAAAATTAGAAAAAAATTGAAAGTCGGAATGTTAAGAAAAAATTATTATCAATTCAAAATTAGAGACATTAAGCCCCAGACTTTGATACTGTTCAGAAAATTCATTTTTCGATTGCCAATGGTTCTTAGTCGTTCAAACAGATAATTTCTCATTTTCAATCTATTAGTTATTTTTCAACTATTAGTTATTTTTCAACTATTAGTTATTTTTCAACCTTTAAAGTATTGATTCTCTGAATCATTTGAAAAATAACATTTTCAGCCATCTTCCGCAAATTTTACGAGAAGTCTTTCGAGTTTGATCAGGTCATCAAGCTATGGATTGGACCAAAATTGCTCGTCTTCTTGGTTGACCCACGTGACGTAGAAGTTATTTTGTCCAGCAATGTCTACATCGACAAGTCCAGCGAATACAGATTCTTCCAACCCTGGTTCGGCAATGGTCTCCTGATTTCCACCGGTACGCATCAAATGATTCCTTATTTTTATCTAGAAAAAAAAAATACAATCAATTTTAATATCACTAAATTAATCTAGTAGCAGTTTTTTTGGACCAGAGCTTTTAAAGTCTGGAATTCAATGAAAGTTATAATGAACAATCAGGAATAAATAATCAGAAATAAATAAACAATCAGGAATAAATAAACAATCAGGAATAAATAAACAATCAGAAATAAATAAACAATCAGAAATAAATAACAATCAGAAATAAATAAACATTCAATGGTTCATTAAATTCTTTGAAAGTTATAATTTAATAATCAGAAATAATTTAACATTCAATGGCTCTGGATATCAAATTAGAAATAAATAAATAATCAGAAATAAATAACAATCAGAAATAAATAAACATTCAATGGCTCATTAAATTCTTTGAAAGTTATAATTTAACAATCAGAAATAATTTAACATCCAATGACTTTGGATATCAAAGAGGTTGCAAATTTTATCTGAATGAAATATTTAAAAAATTATTAATTTGCGTAATGTTCACAGCAATAAGATGTTGTGCAATGTGCAAATGGCATTCCTTTTTCAGGAAGGAAAAATAATGTCTAATATTCTCCGTGAAATAATTTCTCGACTCAACTGCCAATTGCATGAGTCGTAGAACGAAAGTAAAATTAGCGTCACTTTCTAGTGCGCTGCTGCTGTAGAAATGGATTTTTTTATTTTGTTTTGTCTAAATCGTTTTGTTTATACAAGGTGACTCTGGGAAATCACACATTCTTCCTTTATTTCTAAATTTCGTAATCCTGAAGTAAAACATTAAATTTTTAAATTAAAAATAAGATTCGATTATAAAAGTCTGAATTCTGATTAAGGAGTATAAAATAATATAAAGGGATATTATTAGATATATATTATATTAAATATTATTAAGATATTATTAAATATATAAAGGGAACTTGGAAATTCCAAATGCAGAAGTTTCCAAACCCACTGATTTTAAAAAGGGGGGGGAGATAAAAAATGGAGTGGATCTTCTGAATCACTAAGAGAAATTCAAGATTAGATTCTGAATTTCAAAAGCTGAGAAATTCTAAAGCAGGAAAATTGTGTCAGGAACTTCCAAAAGCTGAGAAATTCTAAAGCAGGAAAATTGTGTCAAGAACTTCCAAAAGCTGATAAATTCTAAAGCCGAAAAATTGTGTAAGGTCAACCCGTTATCTAATGTCACCCTGTATAGACTGACACAAGAAGTGTTTGGAGCACACACCAATTTCTTAACTTACAGAGTGAAATGCAGGTGAACCGTGAGAGGTAAAACAGGAAGAAAATTCACCAGAATGCTTTCCCTCTCGACTTGAAGCATTGAGCAAGTTACTCAATCTTTCATTCTTCCTTATGACATGAGCGGTTTGATGCCATTAACAACTTCTCCAAGTTCATCTATTTCATTAATCCACTTCTCTAGTTCTTCTATTTCATTAATCTACTTCTCCAGTTCTTCTATTTCATTAATCCACTTCTCCAGTTTATCTATTTCATTAATCCACTTCTCTAGTTCTTCTATTTCATTAATCCACTTCTCCAGTTCTTCTATTTCATTAATCCACTTCTCATTCGAGTAACTCTGAAAGAGTGACAATTAATCACAATTAATCATCAAGCCTTCCTTCTATTCCATTAATCCACTTCTCACTCGAGTAACTCTGAAAGAGTGACAATTAATCACAATTAATAATCAAGCCTTCCTTCTATGTCATTAATCCACTTCTCACTCGAGTAACTCTGAAAGAGTGATCATTAATCATAATTAATCATCAGGCCTTCCTTCTCTTTCATTAATCCACTTCTCACTCGAGTAATTCTGAAAGAGTGATAATTAATCACAATTAATCAAGGCTTCCTTCTATTTCATTAATCAACTTCTCACTCGAGTAACTCTCTGAAAGAGTGATAATTAATTCAATAATGGAATTAATATTTAAATTAAACTAAAAATGGTGCATATTGTTAAAACCTATTAAATTTTGAATTGTAGGTCAAAAATGGCGTGCTCACCGCAAGCTGATCGCACCCACCTTCCACTTGAACGTCTTGAAGAGCTTCATCGACAAATTTAACGCCAACTCTCGCTGCGTAGTTGAAAAGATGCGTAAAGAGGGACAAAAAGAATTCGACATCCACGACTACATGTCTGAGACAACTGTAGAAATCCTCCTGGAAACTGCCATGGGTGTCTCAAAAAGCACCCAGGACAGGAGTGGATTCGAATACGCCATGGCTGTCATGAAGTAAGTCCGTCAGCTTTTCATCTGAAAAAAATATAAATTATAAATGAAGTCATGAAGTAAGTCCATCAGCTTTTCATCTGAAGAAAATATAAATTATAAATTAGTTCAATCATGAATGGATTTAAAAGTTAAAAGATTAAACTCAGAATTAACTTCCCTTTCAATTTTCCTCAGGATGTGTGATATCCTTCATCTGCGTCACACTCGTGTCTGGCTCAGACCCGACTGGCTTTTCAATCTCACCAAATACAGCAAGGACCAGATGCAGCTTTTGGAGATCATCCAAGGACTCACGAAGAAAGTTGTCGAACGCAAGAAGGAAGAATACAAGAGTGGAAAGCGAGGTGACATCAAATCCACCTTTGAAAACAAGAGTAACGAGAAGGAATCCAAGGTCTTTTGAAACTTCTAATAATTCTCCAAAATCTCCCTCTCTAATCTAAATCTACTCTAATCTAAATCTAATTTAATCTAAATCTAATCTAAATCCCTCTCTAAAGTGAACAAAAACTAATTTAGTAGTAAAACATCAGTCATGGATATTGAAGGTCAATGATGAAAACAATTTTAGTTTTAAGAACTAAAATACATTTAAGAGGTCGAGGTTAAACACAAAACAACAAAAATTAATATTTCCAGAACACCACCGTCGTCGAAGGTCTCTCCTTCGGTCAATCTGCAGGACTCAAGGACGATTTGGATGTTGATGACAACGACGTAGGAGAAAAGAAGAGGCTCGCCTTCCTCGACCTTCTGGTTGAGTCTGCCCAGAATGGAGTCGTCGTTAACGACCAAGAAGTCAAGGAACAAGTCGATACCATCATGTTTGAGGTACGATTTCAAAATCCAGTTTGAAATCCACATTTCAGAATCCAGTTTGAAATCCACGTTTCACAATCCTGATTTCAGAATCCAGTTTGAAATCCACATTTCAGAATTCTGATTTCAGAATCCAGTTTGAAATCCAGATTTCAGAATCCTGAGTTTTTCTTCCCTGAACAATTTTAATTCGGAAAATGTATAGAACTCCTGAAAATAAGACCAAGAATCCAACGACCAAATTTTGACAACCACCATAAAATGCTCCTATTATAATTTAAAAAAAGATCCTCCAAAAAGATCCTACAAAAATAAAATAAAAAGGAAAGAAAAATGAGAAAGCAACTAACCAAATCCCCTTCCTTCTCTTTTTTTATTTTATTATTTCTTTCGTCTTTTTCATTCTTATTATTATCAAGCCACAATAAAGGAACATGCATTATATAATATTCACCAACGTTTCGGTACTCACACAGCACCCTTATCATGGTAAGAAAAATTTGAGCAGATGAGGACAGCGACCGCTAGTGCGCTTGGAGATATACACGGCGGCATCGTCTGCTAGTTGCATTATACTGTGGTCTTCTGGGGACCAGAAAAGATCAGTTTAAGACCACTTTAAGACAGGTCTTTACCTGCCCACACTGTAGTCTTAAGTTGGTCTTTCCTTTCAGGAAAGATAGCCTCCCCCTAGCTTTCAGGGGGAGGAAACAGTGGATAATAGCCATTAAACGAGAAGGTTTCTGTCTGAGTACAGTTCCCGGCATAATCACCTGACCTCAAAACAGTCCGTTATCTGCCAGTTTTTTGTAACGAAAAGTTAATCATTAACTGAAACTATGAACTCAAACATTCGCGTTTTTTTCTCACATTTCTTATAAATGACAATCTTAAGTTTTGGACGAAAACTTTTACATCAAATCGGTTTTTCTTTACCTTTCTACAAGCTCAGCCTTCCTTCCAACCAACGTGGCTCCTCTCTTTCGCAACTCTTCCTTCAACTGGGCAACATTCCATTCACTGTAATCCATTTTTCTAATTTTTCTTTATAATTAGATCACCAAACACTAACACTTCTACGCTCTTGTCACATCCAACAATTTTTAAACAATGTAATTGAACACCCATACCCTAGCGCCTGCACATAAGGCATATCTCTGTACGCACTACTGTCCTCTACGCTGAGCTTGACAAATCGCCGTCCCCATAGGAACAGCAACGGAACACCGATGCTCTCTCTTTGATACCTGAGACTCAAGTGAGGGTCAAAAGATAAATCCATTATAAACACACCAGAATTATCCATCATAAACACATCAGAAAAAGAGGAAGTAAAAGAAAATCAAAATTTCTGAAACCTCACTGTTAAATATAATTAATCATATTGGCATAACTTTTGTTTAATTTATCCAAATCAGTTATTAAATTAATAGATAACTCCTTCTGTTTTCTAATATAAAGCATTTCGGTGGATTCTTGGGTTTTTTTCAAGATTTTTACACAAAGCATTTCCATAAATTTTCTCTTTCTCTTATTACTTTCACTATGTAAAATTTCAACATTATCCCAGTCAAACTCATGATCAACATCGACAAATTCCTTTGTATGTCTAGCAAGAACACTCTTATAACAGCGTCCCAAACGAACATCACTTTTGTGTTCCTCCATCCTAGTATTAAGAATTCTGACAGTCTTTACCACATAAGTCATCTTAGAGATCTTGCAAGTGATCTTGTAAACAACACCACAAATTTTAATTTTAATTCGGAATCCCATTCTACCTAGGGACACGACACAACTGCTGCTGGATCCAGTTTCTTCCTCTCGATGATGGGTTGCCACCCAGAAATCCAAGATAAAGTCATCCAGGAACTGGACGAGATTTTCGGCGACAGTGACAGACCTGCCACTTTCCAGGACACCCTGGAGATGAAGTACTTGGAACGTTGCCTCATGGAGACCCTCCGAATGTACCCACCTGTACCCATCATCGCCCGGGAACTCAAAACTGACCTCAAACTCGGTTAGTTATCCTGTGAACCAAAAAGATAATTTATTCAACTGTTGAAAATTATTTTCCTGATAAATAATAATTTTTGATGAATTTTTTCAGTATCTGGAGACTACACAGTACCAGCAGGATGCACTGTGGTGGTAGCAACCTTGAAATTGCACCGACAGCCACAAATCTACCCCAACCCAGATGTCTTCGACCCAGATAACTTCCTTCCTGAGAAGACGGCGAACCGTCATTACTACGCCTTTGTTCCCTTCTCGGCTGGTCCCAGATCGTGCGTAGGACGTAAATACGCAATGTTGAAGCTGAAGATCCTCCTCTCGACGATCCTGAGGAACTTCCGCGTCCAGTCGACCGTCAAGGAGAGCGACTTCAGACTGCAGGCTGACATCATCCTGAAACGTGCTGAGGGCTTCAAGGTCAAACTGGAGCCAAGGAAACCAATGGCTAAGGCCCATTAAAAATCATAATACATTTTTATAGTGTACTTGGGGAACGTAAAGCGACTCGCGTGGTCAAGAGTGTCATGATGGACCAAAATCGGTGAGCGATCGTTTCGACGTACACGTTTTTTGTACATGTTGTAAATTAATCTTGTTAGTGAACGTATGATGCGTGTAGTTTTACTTATTATCATTTACGTTGATATTTATCTCATGCAATAAATTATGCAGTTGGCATACTGCAAAATCTTAATTACTGATGATTTTTTTATTATTATTTGAAGAGTAAAACAGCAAAAGGGCGTATTTATCATTTCTGAAATTTTTTAGGAGAAAAAACTTTTTAGGAGAAAAAAATTTGTTTGGAGAAAAAAACTTTTTAGGAGAAAAAAAATTTTTAGGAGAAAAAAACTTTGTAGAAGAAAAAAATTTCTTAGGAGAGAAAAACTTTTTAGGAGACAAAAATTTGTTAGGAGAAAATAACTTTTTAGGAGAAAAAATTTTTTTAGAAAAATACTTTTTAGGGGGAAAAAATTGTTTAGGAGAAAGACTTTTTAGGAGAAAAAACTTTGTAGGAGAAAAAATTTTTTAGGAGAAAAAAAACTTTTTAGGAGAAAAAAATTTTTTAGGAAAAAAAGACTTTTTAGGAGAAAAAAATTTTTTAGGAGAAAAATACTTTTCAGGACAAAAAAACTTCTTAGGAGAAAAAAATTTTTTAAATCAGAATTTTAAGAAAATGGAACTTACGTCCTTTGCCATTTTATTCTTAATTTTACCTTTATTTTTAATAGTTAAGGTTCTTAGTTGTCTAAATTTGTGAATTGTTCAATGTTTAAAATTTATGATTTTATATTCTTTATTTTTTTTTGAATGGGATAAAATTTGCTGCATAGTTCAAGAGATAAAATTTCTAAATATTTAGTTTTGACAGATTTGGAGAGTTGGTTTTCTCATTCACAATGGCAAGAATGAAAAAACCAGGTTGGAATGCTTGTGAAGAATTGAAAAAGGTAAAAATAAAAAGTAACGAAGCAGAAATAGAAAATGAAGAGAAGGGAAATGGAGAACCAGCAGTGATGCATCCTCCTAGGATAAAAACTCTCGCTCAAGCAACTAGAAATGAAATTCCAGGAGTCAAAGCAAAAATTAAAGCAATGCTACCAATGTTGCAACAAACCGAAGTGAGAAGGTTGAAAATAAATTTCGTTCTAAATTTTAATATGGATAGAGCTCTATAAAAATAATAATAATAAAAACAATAAAAGTAGTAAAATAAACCCACCGAAAGGTGGGTATTATGTACAATTTTTACGTATTTTTCGAGGTTTTTTTTCAACTTTACGCCCAAGAAAATTTTTTTTCAACTTTTTCATTTTACAGACAGAGAACTCAATTCAGAAGAGAAATCAATAATTTTTAGATTTTTAAATCATTTTCTACTTATTAATAATAATTGTTGAAAAGTTGTACCTTTTTGTACCGCCGATCTTCTAAATAGGTACAACTATTGTTTTTTAATGTTTTAAATTAATAAAACAATTTCCTAATACTGAAATATTATTTAAAATTATTATTTAACTGTTTGAGAATACTTTATGATGATAAAATATGAAAAAAAAGTTTGATTAAGAAATTCATATTAGTTTGAGATTTATCAAACAGAAAATTAACTTAAAATTAAATTAAAAAATAAAACAATTAATCAACATTAATCTTAATGAAATATATTTTTAGAAGGATCTATAATTTGTTTAACATCCATCTAAGATTCTAAGGTCATTTGCTAACCATTTAATTTACTGGCCATCCCCAACCCTACTAAAAAAAAGTCAGGAATCGTCACAAATGTTCAGAAGTTCTGACGATTTCTGAACATCCTGACCATTCCTG
>JBAGKK010517417.1:0-13501 GCA_037177015.1 Euceroptres primus
TTCGATAACTTATATTATTATAGTTACAAAGCAAATCAATTTTATTTTTACCTAATCTTTAATCTTTAAACTATAATGAAAGAATGATTTATTTTAATTTTAAAAATTAGTTTAAAACCTTTTTTATTTAAAAGTTAAATTTTTTTTTGCTTTTTTATATCTAATTTTTACTTTCTGTTCCTCATTTGTGAAAATTTTATTGTATTCTTTTACTTTATTGAGGAATAATTATAGTTACAAGAAGGTGGAAAATGCGTACGACGTCAGAAGGCTCCATAAGCCTTTCAAATAAATTTGTAGCGTGAATACTTTTACAGGTTCTTGTATTAAGAAAAATTCAAAGAATTCAAAATAATAAGGTGAATAACAAATAAATAACAAGGTGAATTAAAAAAAATAATTCAAAAAATACAAAATGAATTGAAAAGAATTTAAAGAATACAAGATGAATTCAAAAGAATACGAAGATTCCAGGTGAATTCAAAAGAATTCCAAAGAATTCAAGGTGAATTCAGGGACAAATATACACCTGAATTCAGTAGTGGTTAACCCCTCGTTTGGAACTCTAGAGTTTTCCATGAAATCTTCTGGATTTTTCGACAATCTTCTAAAATTTTCTAGAATATTTCAAATTTTCCCTGCACTCGTAGATTCATTAAAATTTCTCAAAACCTTTCAAAATCCTCTAGAATCTTCAAGATTTTTTATCATATTTCAGAATCTTCCAAAGATTTCTTGATTCTTCCAGAATCTTCTAAAACCTTCCAGAATTGTCTAGAACCTTCTCAAATTTCCTAGGATTTTTTTAAACTCTAAAAGAGATTTTAGAAAATATTCTAGAAAACCCAGAAGATATTAGACGGTTATGGAAGAGATTAAAAGATTTGATTACGAAAAATTTTAAAAGACATTGAAAGAGTTCGAAAGGTTTAGAGCCAGTCCAGGAAATTTTAGAAGACTAGAATTTGAAGACTAAAGACTGAAGACTCTGAATTTAATTAATTAATTAAATTAGTATTGTGATACGCGTTTTTGAATGTCATAAGTTTCTATTTATTATAATTTTTGGAAAATTAATCGGAACTTTGAATAAAAAAGCGGAAAAAGGGGGGAAATTCTCAAAAATAGGGATTTTAGGGGATCTTGAGAAAAATAGGGGAAAAAGAGGAATAGGGGACTGACTGTGATCCTTGCAATCTTTGAAAATTACAAATCCAGATTTCTTAAATACGAAAGCTCTTAAAATTCAAAAAGTCCAGATTCGATTTCTTTCAGTCCAAACTCCTGTATCTATCATTTCTTAAAATACTTGTGATTATATCTCTTCATTAATTTCTCCTGAAGTTAGATTAAAAATTAATTCTTTGTGAAGCTTTAAAATCAGTTTGCAATTTAATTTGGAAAACCCTGATTTTCAGAAGTTCGTAGTGCAGACATCGAATCGAGAATAAGCAAAACCACAAGGATTAAACATCTTAGGCAAATAGCAACTAACAAAAGGCGTGAACTGTATATTAAAGTTCACAAATCTCGCCTCGGTTTAATATGTTGCCAGCTTAGTTTACAAAATGGAACTAATGCTCTCATCAGCGCATAGCTTGTAGCCATTTATTCAAAGCACTTCGGCGCAATCGTAGACGATTAAAATCAGACCAGATACCTGACCGGACAATGGCACGTCGAAATCCTCGCGATTTGCACTTGTGTATAACACCCCTGTGCGGTTTCCCATTCGCAGGGAATTAATTTCACCTACTACATTCCAGCTTTTGCTGAAACCAAAAACATTCGTTAAAAAGAGACTAGAAATAGAACCAAATTCATAGGAGCAGATAGTTTTAAATACTTAATAGACTATAGGGTATTTTCTCCTAACTTTTTTCTTAATAAAAAGAAGTTCAAATAGTTATTAACTTAATATAATTCATTATTCAATGTTAATGTTTCCATATCATATTTCTCTGACAGAAAACCGATTAAGGCATACATGTATTTTTCAACATGTCGAATGACAAAGAAAAACTATGACAGATTTAAGAAATCTGAAAATGAAACTATTGCATTATTCTTAAAAGAAAGAGAGAATCGAAGGTAACTCTGTATTATTCAAGAATTCAAGTCTGTATCTTTAACAGCGATTGCAATCGATCCCTGTCTTTCTATATTCTCCAGGATGTTATACGTTACTCTCGCAGGAAATCTTATTCGCCAAAGCCAGGTAAGATGCGTATCAAAGACGACAGATGAGGGCATTTATCACGATGAATTTCCTATGGAGAAAATTTGAAATGCATAGGCACCATTCAGTAAATGAAATATAAAGTTTTTAACCGTCAAATTCCAAACACGGAGATATAATTTATAAACTAAATTTTTTGTTTCAAATAAAGAAATTGAGAAAAAAATCGGTAAGAAAAATATCAAATGTATTTCTCAGGGTGAGAGATATAAAAGTTTCATCAAAGTTTCTCGAATTCCCTAAACCGAAGTTCAGGTTTAATTTTCCAGATGAAAGTCCAATCTTTGAAGATTGAACGCTAGCCAATACAACTCATAATCTCTCAACTTTTAAAGCTCTCGAAATTCAAAGATTTCAATTTCAAAAGTACTTCTTTTTTTCAAAAGTATTTCTTTTTTTTTCAACACTCTTGCACCATTTCTAAAAATTCTTTTGATTCATTAAAGAGAAGTTGGACATATAATCGGAAAAAAGTTAGTCCAAGAGTTCATTTCCTTCGTATTTCATTTTTCATGTCAAATTTTTTTTAGGGGAAGTGTAAACAATTTCACCTCGAATAAAATGAGCCAATAAAAGTTCGAATCGATTAAAAATTATACATTTCTACAATTCGGAATCGATAGACAGATTTTAGCTGTTTTCGCTGATTTTGACGAAAATCGGACCGAATTGTAGAAATCCATAATTTCTTTCCAATTGAAAGTTTTGATAGCTCATTTTATTTGGGATGAAATTGTTCACAGTACCACTGAAAAACATTCAATAAAAAAATTTTTTACTATCAAAAACCAAGGAAATGAAAGCACAGATTAACTTCTGTTTCGACTGTACGTCCAATTCTCCCTTAAATGCTCCTGAAACAAAATTGGAAATTAATTCTTTTTGAATTAAATTGAAAATCAATTTGGAATTTAATTTTGAAAACTTTTATAAGTTCATAGCAGATAAATACTGCTGTCCAAAGTAAAAAGATACGTAAGTGACTTTGTGGTTTAGGGTTATTCTCTTAAACCTAGCAATGGAAAAGTCGACCTAAGCGACAATGTCACTTATGTATCTTTTCACTTTGGACGGCAGAATAGTAAATATGAATTAAAATTGAATATATATTTTAAATTTTAATCTTACCATCGAAATTAAGAACCTTTTTATTGTTATGCTCGTTAGGAGTATAACGAGCGGGAAGGAACGAACCGTTTGCGGATTTGTGTGCCAGTCGTAGCATGTAATATTATATGCAAACGCAATATGCATGTGCATTCGTATATGCATGTACCTCCACGAGCGCAAGTGCGCCTACGTGTTCTTCGATCAAGGGGGCTGCACACCGTAACAGCTTGCCTAAATTCCATCTAAATTCAAAACAGGACCGAAATTGCCATCACCAGGCACGGAACCAGCAGCCGACCGGACACGCCATGGCGTGGGTCAGAGGCCAAGCCGTCCTGACGCCTCTATCCCTTTTATTCAAATGTCCAGCCAGTAAAACACTTGTATGTCAACGTGACATGGTTGTTGATATGTTACGTGACTCACAGCAAAGCAAGAAAATCCTTGGATGATATGTCTTTCCATAATGAAGTTGTCTTGATTTCAATTAAAATCCATCAATTTCCATGGACGTTTTCATAGGTGTCTTCATAGATGATATTCTAGGCCAAAAATCAGGGCCTAAAATGCATTTTCTTCGCAGTACCTATACGATTCGTTCCTAGAAAATAAATTACAACAATAAATTTTTGTAGTACGAAAACGTCGTTTAAAGAAACTACAAGTTTCCTGAAAAGAAAAATAAATCGATTAGTATCTTGGCTAATGATATTAATATTAATGGAAAACAGACCCTTCAAACAGATTTTTCTTGTGAAAATTGTTTTTAAAAATTTAACCAATTTGGTTTTAAAACCAAAGGTTAAAACCTTTGGTTCTAAAAAATTGGGTAAATATAAAAAAATTGATTTAGTGAAAAGGTTTTTAGTGTAAATTCTGGTGTTTTCAAAGAAAATTTTCTGGGCCAAAAATCAGGATCAAAAATACATTTTCTTCGCAGTACCTGTAGGATTCGTTCCTAGAAAATAAATTACAAGAATAAGTTTTTGTAGTACGAAAACGTCGTTTAAAGAAACTACAAGTTTCCTCAAAAGATAAAAAAATCGATTAGTATCTTGGCTAATAATATTAATTTTAATGAAAAACAGATCCTTAAAACAGATTTTTCTTGCGAAAATTTTTAAAAAAAATTTAACCAATTTAGTTTTCAAACCAAAGGTTAAAACCTTTGGTTTTAAAAAATTGGGTGAATTTAAAAAAAATTAATTTAGTGAAAAGGTTTTTAGTGTAAATTCTGGTGTCTTCGAAAATAATTTTCTAGGCCAAAATTCAGGATCAAAAATAGATTTTCTTCGCAGTACCTATAGGATTCGTTCCTAAAAAATAAATTATAAGAATAAGTTTTTATAGTACTAAAACGTCGTTCAAAGAAACTACAAGTTTCCTAAAAATAAAAATAAATCGATTAGTATCTTGGCTAATAATATTAATTTTAATTTCGTAGAAAAGGTCAATACAATCTCCCCGCCGATTATTAATTTTAATGGAAAACAGATCCTTTAAACAGATTTTTCTTGCGAAAATTGTTTTTAAAAATTTAACCAATTTGAGTTTAAAACCAAAGGTTAAATAAAACCTTCGGTTTTAAAAAATTGGGTAAATTTAAAAAAAATTGTTTTAGTGAAAAGGTTTTTACGTAAAATTCATCAAAATTTTTTTTTATTTTGTTGGTGGGAAAAAAGACGAGAGAAATAAAAAAAAGAAGGAAGGGGAGTTGGTTGGTTGCCTTCTAATTTTTTTCTCCTCTTTTTTATTTTTGTGGGGGAACATTTTATTGTATTTGTCCAAATTTGGTCGGTGCATTCTTGGGTTTTTTTCAAGAATTTTACTTATTAACTTGATTATTGGACATTAAATTTGATTTTTATCTAATTTAAATTTCTTAAATTGTGAAAAGGTTTTTCGTGTAAATTCTGGTGTCTTCATAGATGATTTTTTAGGCCGAAAATCATGGCCTAAAATGCATTTTCTTCGCAGTACCTATACGATTCGTTCCTAGAAAATAAATTATAAGAATAAGTTTTCGTAGTACGAAAACGTCGTTTAAAGAAACTACAAGTTTCCTGAAAAGAAAAATAATTCGATTAGTATCTTGGCTAATAATATTAATTTTAATGGAAAACAGTTCTTTCAAACAGATTTTTTTGCGAAAATTGGTTTTAAAAAATTGGGTAAATTAAAAAAAAATCGTCTTAGTGAAAAGGTTTTTAGTGTAAATTCTGATTTTCCTTCGGTGGAAAATTTCTCGGAGTCTGCAGGTGTCTGTAGGAAAAGTTTAATAGAACTCCAGGTGCAAAGATAGAACTTGTTTTACCACAAAGTCGAGTAAATGCAGGACATCTCCATCCTCTGACCAGCTTCTCCAACTTCAATTTATACAAATTTGTTTGCCTTAGTTAAAGACATTTAATATAAACCAGATTGAAAATAATTCTTTTAAAAATACAAATCTAGAAACATAATTTAGAAAGCTGTTTTGAAAACTTTGTTTAATTCCCACTACTGTAATTTTCAGATTTTCAAGTTTGTACTTCATAAAAGTCAGATATCTACTTTTTTCTGTGAAAGATTTTACATTGAAAAAATTGAAAGACTGCACTTAAAAAAACCAAAAAAATAGAAAGTTTGAAAATATGTTCTTTTGTTTTGAGTTCCCTGAACTCAAAAATGTAAAAGTTTATCAAAGTGATTCGGTTTTGGCATAATTTCAATTTACAGGGTGTCTACTCAAATCCTGAAAAAAAAATTCCCCGACTTTTTCAAGCTTTTTCTAGGTGTTTCTAGATTTTCCCAGGTATCATTTTTTGGTCATTTAAATATAGAATACGGAATTTTATAACACCCCCGCCCCCATTAAAGCATTATCATTATCTAATAATTGAGTAACCCCGTTTGTTATCCACATGTGAATGTTTAAATTATAATTATTTAAATTTATTAAATTTAGAAAAAAATGACGGGTGATAAAACAGTGAAATAGCAGATGTATTTCAAAATAATATTTATTTCCAGTCCTTGTTTGAATTCATCAAATTTGAAAGCGTAAACTTAATCATTTTTTAATTTGACAGAGTTAAAAATTTTAAAGTATCTAAACAAAAAACAATAACTGTAAACGTCTTTATATCTGTCTTTCAATTTTAATTTAATTTATAATAATTTTACGAGTTTCTCAGGCTTGGAAATTTGATAAAGTTATTTTTATTTATTTTATCCCCTTGATGAATCCTTGTTTGATTATATCTATATAAGGGGATTATTTACGCTTTGGGACTGGATGCTGGTACCCGTCGGACAGGCATATGAGCACAAGTGCTTACAACGTTTACTTTAAGACTTAGAAGACCCGGCTTCGAGGAAGTTTATTCCCCATGAATGGAGGCAGGAACGAGCTTCCAGAATATTACTCGATTACAAACAAAACTGAAATACAGAAAATAATAAATTGGACAATTATTTTCAAAGATGAGAACTGGATTCGTTATTACCAATAAAAATTATTAAAGATTTAATGTGATCAGTATCGTACTAATTTGATTTCTGGTACAATTTCTCTATTTTCAATTACAGCCTAAATAAGTTCTATAATTCTGAAATAAGAATCAAACTATTTTTTCCTTTCAAATAAATTGGTGAAGCATTAATAACAAATGAACAAATATTGAAAATTGACCGAGCGAAATTCAGTGAGATTTCGAGATTCTAAAAATCACGCGCCAGGAAATATTTTCAGGCGCAGCGAAACTTTTTTCTCCGGATTAACTGTTTTCAGCTCGAATAATCTTTTCAGACAAACTGCGAGTGCGGATAAGCTCGCGGCGCACAACTCATGCGTGATTCCGCTCAAGCTGACGCAGAAAACACAGGAATTTCGGAATACGCGCACAGGAAATTAACGCGATGGAATGAAATTTATGGAGTCGACTAACACCCTTTTTTGCTTTTTTGTTTGCCTTTAACTCTCGTGGTCAGAAGAAAGGATCATCTAGTTAGGTACTGCATTTCAGCTTATTTTTATCATGCAAATGTTTGTGTTTCAAAGTAGCAGTATTTTAATTCCGAATCCATTTAAAAACCTTCCTACAAATTTCGAAAATGTACAAACATAAAAATGCATTCTTGATAATTGCAAAAATTATCCTGATGTACGAAGTGTGCATTTTTAAATCCTTTTCCAATGAAAAAGCTTTGAATCAAAATAAAAAAACTATTGAAATATTTCAATAATTCTGCATCAGTTCCGTCTAGAAAAGCTTTTAAACTAATGATCAGAATTTGGAGAAAATTTCACGATACTGTTATTGATTTCCTTTTTGGCCTCGGCAATTTACTTCTATCTGTAAAGAAACTAATATTACAAGAAGAACTTGAAATTGTATCAGGTTTAAATAAAAGGTTATTGAATAGGAATATGAAATAGACTGGAAGGAAAGTTGGATCATCAAAAGGAGTTAAACTGACTTTTTCCGATCACTTTCTTTATTCCCTTACCGTAATACGAAGTACAACGAAAATTATTCTAAATATCAGAAAAACTGCACTGATACATGTCTTCTTTCGCATCGATCACCAGATTAAACAAAACGATTTAATCTAGAAAAAAAGTCTTAGATTGATGTCAAATTCATAAAAAAGAAAGGTGACTTTCAAACACAGAGAGAAGTGTAAAAATTACAGTCGGACCTGTACCATTTCATTTTCCCCTCATATGGTGCCCCCACCATTAGTCACTACCATACACTACTATTTCCTCTTCGAGCGACCTGTGAACTTTCAACACTCCCCCCGAAATCGTGAAATGGTACAGGTTCGACTGTACTAAAAAAATTACTCTTGTTCAGAAAAAAATTTTAAAAAAGTTTTTAACCTTTCAAGCTTATGCTACTATTTCAGATATTTACTGTGTCATTTTATTCTACACACACAGACAAAATTTCTTACTAACTAAAAATTAAAATGTATTCTCTATAATATATTTACTTTCTTTTCAAATTTATTCCCCATGTGCAGAAAATTAATTTCAACTTTTTTTCAAATTTCATCTCTCAACAAAGTAAAATTTAAGTAAAACTTTGTCAATCAGAAATAAAAATTTCTCTCTGTGAATTTAATTGAGGAACTTTATTAAATCCTAATCAATTTTACTAAAAACACCGCAGAATTTCGAACTTCCGGCGTGTTTTAAATTTCATTCAATTGCATAATTGAATCAAATAATTTCTGCAAAAAACCTCGATTGGAAAATTTAAACTTGTCAACATCGGAGGCAATAATCAGCCATTCTTTCATTTATATAGCGAATGAAAAAAATTAAATAACCGGCTTTTTTAAACACATTAACTCTATTTTCTACTGTACACAAAGCGACCACAACAAAGTGTGCGATCAACTGAATATAGTCTTAACCCGTTTATTGTTATGACGCGTATATCATCATAAAGCATGGAATTTATAGGTCTACGGATTAAACAAAAATCCATTAGGGAATCTAAGCTCCGAAATTTATCATATCTTTAAAATTAACTTTCATTGAAACTTCTTATTCACTCTATAGGAAAATTCGATTAACCAGTGTTTTAAACGTAAACTCAGTCGACATACGTCACAGGATTCTTACCGAGAAAAAGCTGCTCATTAGTTTACGGTTTAAATAAAAAAAGAAATCACTTTCTGCTTAATTATCATCGCCGTCTTCGTCGTCATCGGAGATGTATTTCTTGGTAGACTTCTTTCTCCTGCCAACTCGACCCTCCCCTTTCTTTTGCTTCAGCTTGATTTTCATTTTTACACTCGAGTCTCCATCCGAACCTTCATCACCGTCTGTGAAATCAAAATCATTCGTTTCTGAATTACGAATCAGGTTTATTAATAATCAAGTTCCCAAGGTTTTAAAATTAATTGTAGGATGTTATTAAATTACCTTTATCATCCTCGGAGATGGTCACTTCAACCTCTAGTTTTCGTCGTGCATCTGTAAAGACGGTTTGTAAGGTAATAGAGTCTTCGTGAATCAGCGACGCTTCCTCGTTGTATATTTGTGCGTTTCTACACAACTGCATGAAGTCCTTTTCCAAATCGTCAAGGTCGAAGTACTACAAAGAGAAAATGGAAACTTGTTAATCTTAGAAACAAACCAAAATATACCTCAGTTTTAGCTACAGTTAAAAATACAACTTACCTTGCTTTCCTCAATTTTAGTCAGCAATTTGTTGATCGTAAGAGGTTTCTTGATAATATCATAATAATCCGGCAGTTCTCGTCTCGATGGTAGTTTCATAAATGGTTCGCTAAGTAATCTGCCGTCGGAGCCATGGGTATATTCAACCACCTCCGTGATAATTTTCTTCATAGTCCGCTTCAACTTCGGATCGATCGAAGATCCACCTCTTCTTTTCTTTGGCATCGGCTCGTCGTCTTCCTCGCCTTTTTTCCTCCTCTTTCTCGTCTTCTTTTTCTTCTTATCATCTTCCTCTTCTTCATCGTACTCTACTCCATCCTCATCAATGGCTTTCAACCATTCCTTCTCCGTGAGACTGAAAGTGTAGTCGACTTCCTTTCTCTGTCGAGAACCTCTGCCCAGGAATCTGTCCTCATCTTCTTCGTAGGCCCATCTTTCCACCTCATCGTCATCTTTCACGAGCCAGTCTGGAAGCTCCGCCTCCTCCAGAAGTCGCGATTTTCTGTGAGGTCCCAGCTTGGCCTCCTCGCGCCTTCGCTCGAGATCTAACTTCTGGAAAGTCTCAAACTCACCTTCCGTTCTCGCAATCATTTGATTCACAGTCTCGTCGTCAGGAACTTCGTTCTCTTCCTCGTCATCAGCGTCGTCCTGGTGCAAAATGCTCTGCAGGAACTGTTGTCGCTCGGATCCAGTCGATTTCTGATCGAACATTCCCGCTTGGATAACTTTCTCGTCCATGTTTAATTTATAACGAGCAGCAGCCAATATTCTTTCTTCGACTGAGTTCACGGTCATCAAACGCAAGACGCGTACTTCATTCTTCTGACCGATTCTGTGGGCTCTGTCTTGCGCTTGTAAATCCTGAAAGAAAGTTTACATTTAAGCAGGGTGTCTAGCGTTTCTTCTTAAAACAAATTAAGAACTTTTCCAGGTTTTCCAAGTAAAAAATTAAGAACTTTTTCAGGTTTTCCAAATAAAAAATAAATTTTTCCAGGCATAATTTTTTAATTATTACCATAAACTTTCATGAAAAAAATTTTTTCTTCTTGAACCTGTACGATAGAAATAATTTATACAACTAAATGAACCATATAAAATGTATATTATACGATTTCTGAAATTCTTAAGTTTAGTTAACTGTATTTATCTGTATAAGCTCAATAAACTATTTTTTAAGAAAATACTCTCTAAGAAGAATTTGTAGTTTTCTACTAAAAAAATTACTTAGTAAGCGTTTCTATTAATCTTTAATAAAAAGATTACAATTTTTCAGTAAAAAACTACAAATTCATTTAGTAACTAACTAAATGAATTTATTAGTAAGCCTTACTACGTAAATATGTAGTTTTCTACAAAAGTTTACTAAAGCAATTAATAAACTACTTCTCCTGATTTCATTCCGGGTTGCTACAAAATTCCAATTTCAAAATTCCCTGACTTTCCCTGACCAATTTTTCATTTTCCCTTACCGTTATCTGCCTTTACAATTAAAATTATAATTACACTCATCGCGCGTAACAAGGCCGGCCGTAATAGGGCCGGCTTCAAGGTTCTTCACGCACGACTGCTTCTGTCGCGATATCGCGACGGCGCCATCGTTCGGGCAGTCAGGGCCACCAGAACTTGTTTACATCGCGACTCTCTGCGCATTTACTTTGTACGTTTAGAGACTATATACGCGGTCCTGAGTGTTGAGATGAGAGAGCTCGCTCGTCGCTTTAAAACCAGTTCAAACTGGATTTTAATCGTACGCATTATAGTGCCGTCTACCCCCGAGGCCGGCCTTATTACGAGCGACGAGTGTATATAATACAGGGATCACAGTGGTTCAGCAGTTCAATTTTAGGGAAAATAGGGGATTTCTTTTTCGAAAAAAGGGGATTTTAAAAAAAGGAGAGAAATTTTTTTCGGAGGAAGCTGCAATTCGCCAGAATCTTAAAGAAATCCTCAAAAATCTTAGATTCCTTTCTAAAATCTAATAAAACACTCCTCAAATTTCTAAACTTTTAGAATCAGGGTGGCCGTTTTCACCGACGAAAAAAATTCCCGGTACTTCCCGGTCATCGAAAATTTTTTCCCGGTCATTAAATAATAGTTTCCAATGGATAACAGTTAATGCGATGGATTTTAAAAGTTTAAAAATATTTTTTATTTAATATTCTGAACATACAAACATGAATTTCTTTTTAATTTAACATTAAAATAGTTTATATTATTGAAGAAATACAAATGGAGATTTTTCAACTAACCCCTAGTGATTAAAGCTTTTAGGACGAACATTTTTATATGTTTTTAAAAGTAACATTAGGCTATTTTATATAATGAAACGTCACTATGAGTTGAACGAGAGCACAAGTTTTAAATCTATGTAATCCAAATATTTTAAATTCAACTAATCCCTAGTGACTTAAAGTGTGATATTAAAATATCTATGAAATATGTTGTTTTTCAAAGGAAATAAGAAGACATGTATTTTACCGTTTTAAGAAAAAATACATTTTCACGAAATTATGAGTATTTGAATTTTAGTTTCTTTTTTTTAAACAAACACAACATTTTTCTTTAAACTTTTATAACTTTACTCTCAATTAAAATATTTCTTTTCTTTCCTGATTACCGTGAGGTTTATTGGCCTCTTTCAAAATCCAACAGAAAATTTGAAAAAAATATTGAAAATTCGCGAAATGGCGACGGTTTTTCTGCACAAAATTAGAAGACGATTTTCTCAAAAACCCCACCTTGTTTTTTGCCAAAATTTTTTTGATAAATTGGTACTCATATGATGAAAACAATACATAAGTTTCATGCGGGCTAAACTACTTTTGCAAACAGGAGAATTTTTTTAACGAAATCGAATTTTTGAATTCTTCTTACAACTGATGGCACATACGAAAAAATATCAACAAAAAAGTTTTATGCTTTAAAAAAGTTCTACGCAAAAAACCTCTTAATATTTTATATCTTGCACCGTTTGTGAGAAAAATTCGAAAATGTGATTTTGTAAAAGCAGCAATTATCCTTGACTTAAAAATGTTTTGGCCATTATAAAACTCGCTGGATAGTTTCCTTATAAAAACATAAATTTTTTAAAAATGTTTGATAAAAATTAAAAATATGGGTTTTTGAATATAATCGATCTTTTTTTTAAATTGAATTCTGCAAACATAAAATGGCGATTTTATTGAAAATCCCATCTTTTTAATTTTATCAAATATTTTTCAAAAATTTATGTTTACAGCAGGAAACCATCCAGCTAGTTTTTTGTTGGCCAAATCATTTTTGAGTCCAGAACAATTCCTGTTTTTACAAAATCACATTTTGGAATCTTTCTTACAAACGATGCAAGATATCACAAAATATTAAGAGGTTTTTTCGTAGAACTTTTTTAAAGCATAAAACTTTTTTGTTGATATTTTTTCGTACGTGCCGTCAGTTGTAAGAAAAATTCGAAAATTCTATTTCTTTAAAAAAAATTCTCCTGTTTACAAAAGTAGTTTAGCCCGCATGAAACTTATCTATTTTCTTCATCACATGAGTACCAATTTTGCAAAAAAATTTGGACAAAAAACAAGGTAGGGTTTTTGAGAAAATCGTCTTTTAATTTTCTTAGAAAAACCGTTGCCATTATCAATATTTTTTAAAATTTTCTGGCGGATTTTGAAAGAGACCAATAAACCTCATCATAATCAGGAAAAAAACCGAATATCTTAATTGAGTCTAAAATGATAAAAGTTTAAAGGAAAATGCTGTGTTTAAAAGAAAAAAAAGCTTAAAATTCAAATACTCATATAACTTCATGAAAAAGTATTTTTTCTCAAAACTGTAAAATACGTGTTTTCTTATTTCCTTTGAAAAACAACATATTTCATAGAAGACCGATTCTGTAACTTGAAGTTTCACTGCCTGCCTGATTTGAAATGGATTCGGTAATAAGCATTTACATTTTGTAAACGAAATGAGATCACAGAGTGTTA
>JBAGKK010517428.1:0-32583 GCA_037177015.1 Euceroptres primus
ACAACAGTTTGCACGCAAATCATCAACTTTATCGAGTAATTTTTTGCACGCATTTCCATTAAAAGCAGGACTTCCATATTTTGCAACTCCTAACATTAAATGTAATTCAGGTGGAGGGATGATTTCCAAAAAAGTAGTGTTGGAGTCTTCTGCGAAAATTGGAGAGTGTAAACAATTTTGGAATTTCTTCGCCTGATTTTTCAATGCACCAGCTTTAAACCAATCTCTGTAATTTTTTTCAACATTTCCAATCGTTCTCAAGGTACCTCGCTGTTCAAATTTTCCTTTTTCTGCATCGCAATATATACACGGAAAAAGACTGCTATGTGACATTATACCCGCCATAATGTTTGCCATTTTTAAATCACATGCAACTGTTCTGGGAAAATTATTTATTTGTACTGCAGACCACAAATTTGATGCGTTTTCATAGTTTTCTTGAGTATTTTGAGCCAATGCCAGTATAAACCATTTTTTTACTCCAGAGTCCTTGAATTTCTTAGCTGCTATTTCATCTTCCTACGTTTGACGTACATGAGCAGGTGTTTCTACATTTTCATCTACACACTGCACAGAAAGTCACAGCTTCAAGAATTCTCTTCCACTATTCAAACCAAATTTCAAGTGCGTTTCAGTCACATTTCGTTTTCCTTTAATGTACTGAATCAAGCCAGATAAATCATTGCACTATACAACTAACTGAGAGACATCAGAGTGAACGTTAGCTTTAACATCAATTAAATCGAAAATCCTAGCTTCGAAAAATGAATCAACACTGTGATTTACAGCAGAAAACTTTCTTTTTAAATTACTTTCAATGAATTTTTTATTCTTGGTATAGCTATTCGAAGTGCAGTAGCGATGCCAAGTGTTTTTCTTTGAGTGAGGTTGAGATTGGGATTTTTTAGGGATTTTTCTGAGTTTGAGGGTGGACCGAAATTCGCAGAGGTTTACCGCCTTCATGTTGAGAAAGAGATAATGTGTGATGCTTTCCTTTTCCAATAACAGTTAAGCAAAGTTTACAGCGTTTCTCTTGGATCGGCTCGCTAGAAGATGTAGATTTGACTGAAATAGGTAAATATAGATAAATAATAAAATAAAAATTAAATTAATTCAACAGTGAGTTGTTAATAACAAAAATAATTTAAACTCACCTGCATTATTTTTTGGAATAGCGGCAAAAGGGTTTATGGCAGGTGTTAAAATTGTATCACTCTTAGAAGTATTAAGAGAAGACGATCTAGCAATTACACACAGTCGACAATTACACTTTGCTCCGATTTTTTTCTTTATAATTCAATTTTTGAACTGGGAAAAATTTGGTCGATTTACATTTTTTAGATAATTTTTTTTCATATTATACAAATGTATTCTACAACTACTACAAATTCCACTAGGCAACCGCTCATCGTTATATTTATAGCGAAATACACTTTCCATTACAGCTTGCTGTTTCTCTGTTAATGAAAATATATTTTTCATCTTCCTAAAACATAAAAAACACACTTTTGCGCGGTTTTCTTCATGAGTTCACGATTTTTTATTCATAATTAAAACAACAATCACATCAAAATTATAACACGATGAAACAAAACTTCAAGCTTTGTGCTAAATCTAGTGACCAATTTTTATGTTAAGGATTTAACTGAAAAAAAACCTTGCTTAAAATGCAGTACAACATTTCGCCGAAGACGCCCCATTACTTAAAAAAAACACTGCTCTACATACTTGTATGGCATCGTAAAGCAATATTCAACAAAGATTATCTAATTTCAAAGACCTTTCGGTTAAAGTTGGTTGAGGCAGAAAGACAGAAATCAGCGATTTGAAGATTCAATGAAAATTTTTAGTGGAAAGAGTCAAGCCTTATATGTTTTAACTTCTGCTAAAAATTTAGTACAAAAAATAGAGAATTTGTTTTTAGATTGAATTCAAACCGAATCACAGAATGTTGTAAAGAAAGGAAACTTTTCCTTCTGAACTCCATGCTTCCAAAATCAGGTAGCTCCATTGGCTCAAGTTTCTTCTGTAAGAGTACGAACAATTGTCTCTGTTCCCGTTCGGGACGATATCGAAGTTGTTTCCGCATTCCGAAGTTTCATCCTGGCATCCATAAATCAAAGTTTCCCTGGTCTCGGGAGCCCTGGTCGAGCCTCTGGTATTGTTTCGTCTTTACATTACCTATCTCAGCAATCCAGTTCGGCTGTATGGATTCTGGCGGAATCAATCGGGAATCCTGATTGTTGGCGGACGATGTTGATGCAACGGAGTTGGGCGAGAGTGGGGAAATGGGTCGACCGAATAGACACAGTGGAGGTCTGGACCCGTGGATGCTGTAGTGGCAGATATTGCCGGTATACTCGCTTTCGTAGTTTGAGATCCAGAGTGTGTGTTTTACGCGAGAACAGAAACAGAAGGAGGAACGATGGCTGGACGGATAGGACGGACACATAGTGATCTCGATTTAGCTTTGGTACACGAATGGCCAAGCGTAGCGAAGCGGGCACTCCAAAGTAATCGAAATCCACGGAGGAAAAGGGGACGCGATAAATTACTGTGACCGAGCCGACATCGATCCTAAATACGTACGCTTTTAGCTTTCACTTTGTTCTTCCTTCTGCGACTCGACTCGACTCTTCTTCGTTCGTTCTCTTAGTTTCGATCTCTCTCCATCGTCGTTTGTCTGACTCTTCTTGCTTGTTCCGAATGTCGCCTGCGCTGTCTCTACCCTCCGCCAAATGTATATTCGACGATTCCACGGCGGACGATGTATGACGACGGATAAAGCGTCGACGAGATTCCCTCGATCCTTCTTGGACTCGATAATGCCGAAGAGGAAAGGCTGCCAGGTATATCCGCACTTGGGAGGAATTTATCGAATAGAGACAAACCAAGTGCTGAAAGTCGATTGACTCTGGGATATAAGTTATAGAGGGATGACATTTTTATACTTTTGTGCGGTAAAATAATAAATGTACGAGGCTAGGATACGGTCCAAAATACCGCAGAAGCCTAAAACGCTTAAAGTGAAATCCCAACCATTAAACTCGAACCGCTTTATAGCCATAAAAACTACGCCCATCTAGATATTTTTTATCACAACTGACATTGCTGTATCTACTTACTTCAATCTCTAATGCAGTCCCCCTCCACTTGCTCGCTTGACAAATCATAGTCAAAATGGTAAAATTTGGGATTCCTTACAATTCAGGAATTAAAAGGACAAAAGCTATTACTTAAAAATGTTACGCCTCGATTTTTAGCCAACTTTATAATAAGTGTTTTTATTATATATACATTTTATAATATAATTTTATATCATTCCTTTCTTTTTTTTCTATTCTAGGTGAGTACCTGATTCACAGTATACATTCTGAATAATATATATCACGCGTTTCTGTGAGAATAAATTATAAAATAATATTATATTTGTCTACCGAAAATCATTTGTGCATACATTTCCAAAACTCAATTACACTCGAATCTCGGTTTAAGATATTCCTACAATTTCGTTCGGTGGTATTCAGTATATGCGCGGGTCCGAGGGTAGAGAGGGAGGCTCGGTCGTCGAGTAGTAGTCAAGTAGTACCGCAGCAACAGAGCGAAAAGTATCAATTCGCCTTTTGCATTTATTTTTAAAAACACGTTGAACAATTTTCGTCATTATTTTTTCATCATCATTTAGGAATTTTCATCCCTTATGACAAAATATTTACATGAGTACATAATTCAGTTACATAATTCATGTTATTCCTACATAATTCATATTATTCCGGCTGAAAGTAGTTCGTACGGTCCTGACTGTTTGTGTTCAGAGACGCTCAAGGACTATCACGGTTTAAGTCAGACAATGTCCAAACCCCATCTTAAACCGGGATTCGGGCGTATTATAATTTATGCAATTGGATTAACATTGAAATATTCAAAGTCATACATGTTTGAATTTAGAACTTTATGCATGAAAAAAAGTTGTAGATTTTAAATTAAAAATTAGTGATATAAAAAAGTCTCTTTGATTCAACATTCTTAGGCAATCAGATGAAAATTTTTCCCAAGTTCTTTTCCATTCTTCTTTTTTTATTCATTATTTGAAAAATGAATTTTACACAAGATTTCTCCTTAAAGTTCTTTTTCCAAGTTGGAAATCTATACACCAGTGAAATTTTGTGAGCTTACATTTCTTAGAAAGTAGTTTGAATCTTTAAAATTATAAAAGTTAATAATATTACTAATAAAACTCCTTACAACCACAGAAAATTCTAAAATGAATAAATCCTGAGAAACTTTTACTCTGCAGAGGATGAAATCAGAGATGAAATGTTCCAAGTAGTAAGAGTCAACGAGTATTAGGGCGTGAGTAGATCGAGTTCTTAGGAGTCAGACAATGCGGCCCAGTAATGTCGGACTAAAACTAATTTCTATGAAGTGCTTAATATAATTTTATACCTTTAAATTTTAAAAATCAACGAATCATTAAAGGTATAGTAATCGCTTTTAAGATAAGCAAATTTCTTAAGATAATTGTCGAAAAGACAAACAATTCAGAGACTTGGAAACCAGTTGATACTAACTCGTTTAAATCTCTGTAAAGCAGGCGGGAAATTTTTGCACGTTATTGGTTTTGGTAATAAACAATAATATAAATTTTAAAACAATATTTTAATTTAGAAAAAAGTTTATTGTTCAATTTATTATATGGAATAAACACTGATGAAGGTTTACGTATTTTTTAAAATAATTAATAAAAAATTAATTAATAAAAAAATATTAATAAATTAATATTTTTAATAAATGTTAAACATCTGAGATACCAGAATTTTTCTACAATACTCATTTCTTCTTCTTGAAGTTTATTCCTCTCTCTCTTTTTTTCAATAAAACGTCGAGAATTGATTGGCAAACCGGTCGTTTTTTCCCTTTCGTAAACTGTAACAGAAGATGCGATTCTTCTCGTTTCGCTTTCGTTGGACCCACATTGGTCTTACAGTTATCTAGTCTCAGTATGTGTACGTATATGGTTTGAACAACCTAGTAAGCCGAGCTTTCCGAGTTGCACTTCCAAAAGCGTATACACTCTCTCGCGTTTTCGAGTAGTCCACAGAAGTTCTCTTGATTCTCATTCTCTCTGTGGTATGTTCCAATCCACTTGGTCAGCTCGTTCCATGAAGGGACAAATTTTCAAGGAAAACTACGAAAGACCAATGTGCCATAGTGCTAGTCACAGAAACGAATATTGGTCCATTCTCATCCTCTTATTCTTTTCAAATATAATGAACTCGAGCTTTATAGAATCTAGATTTTATTGGTCCATCAGATAGTTCCGTGCTGACGATCACAGCTTTTACACAGTGAATCATATCGAACAAATATTATTTTCTGTAAAGCTTCATTTTCTTATTTTGTTATTTTTACTTGAATAAATAAATCTCTTTATTATATTTTTGAAATCAACATTATGATTTTTATATTTTTTATAGTATTTAATTATTCGCTAGTATAATAATACCTAATCATTTACAATGATTAATCCTAATCATTTACAATGATTAGGATTTACAATGATTAGGATTATAGTGGTTTCGTGATGAGAGGTGGATTGGGTAAAATGATTGTATTAAAAGCAAGTGTACGAACAGTCAAGCCAAAGTGGAAAATGCCGTTAGGAAAGTGTGCATACCTCTTTATAGCCTGTCGCAGAGCTACGATTATGACAAACATATTGGTGCACTTTAATCATAAACCAGTGTATATAGAATCTGGGTAAACACCAAGCTTGGGTCAACAAAGCCCTCATCCCATAGCAGCTATTTGTCGAGCATGCTTCGACTTCGAGATGTGCATTCTCACACTGAAGCTTTTCTCCGTGAGAAACAATGCTTCCGCGACAAACCGTGCAAAACATATATATATATATATATATATACGTATACATGTTTGGATACATTTTGTCGATCGTGAAACGTGCCTGACCGCGTGCTTTCCTATATACCGAGTGTTCAGAATGATCTTCTTAAAAGATTTCATTCATATCCTTTGTCCCATGTGTTCTCTTAAACTTTAATTTTATTTTCAAATCTTTCCTTTATCTCAATTTAGGTTCTTAAATATTTCAGGGATTTAAAATTTGAAGACTTGTTTCTTAACTTTTTTTCTAACTTTACTTTCTACGTTTTGATTGAAACGAAATTATCCCATAGGTATTATCCGTAATGCAAATGAATAAAAATCGTGTGATTTTTCTGAATGAATGAAGCCAACATGAAATATATGCACATGCAAATTTCTTACTACATGATATTTTAAATTTTTCATACGTTCGTTTTTGGCTAATGGTAAAGTTGAACGTGACATAAGGCTTAAGATAATTTTCGAAAAGACAAACAATTCAAAACTTTGGACATCAGTTAATAGTAAGTATATTATTAAACTTCCAAAAGTAGATGGCGAATTTTTTGACTGACATTCGAATCGATTCAGGGTGTCCGAACTTATCCAATCATTAGAGCCAAGTGCAAAAAGTTGTGATTAAGCATCAGTAGAAGTAACAAAAAAAATTTGAAAAAAATTCCTTATGTCAAACTTTACTTTTTGCTTTTTAATCGTAAATGAAATTATCTAATGGCTTTTAATTTACAAATTTTAATAAATTTATAAATTTACAATTTTTCGACTGACATTCGAATCGATTCAGGGTGTCCGAACTTATCCAATCATTAGAGCCAAGTGCAAAAAGTTGTGATTAAGCATCAGTAGAAGTAACAAAAAAAATTTGAAAAAAATTCCTTATGTCAAACTTTACTTTTTGCTTTTTAATCGTAAATGAAATTATCTAATGGCTTTTAATTTACAAAATGAATAAAAATCGTGTAATTTTTCTGGTTCACTGAGTAGATATCCAGTTGAACGAACATACAATACACGTGTTACGTGCATGTACAAGATTCTTCCTACATGACATTCTAAGGTTTTCGTACGTTCGTGTTGGTTATTGGTAAAGTTGAACGCGACATCCTGCAGCCCTTAACTTCAAGCTCCTGTCCCCGCCTCAACCCTGGTGCCAGATACCCACCCCAGATGCTACCGCTGTCCCCTTCGCGAAGTTCCCCTTCCACTTTCCATCGCCGTTTTCTACTTGCCGTAACCTCGATGCGGTCTCTCAACTTTGCCGAAGGTGGTTTGAGAAGTCTTCCAGGCAAAATAAAAAGAACACGAAGGGGAGACTCGAGTGCAGTGATAGAAGTACGGGGACAAGCAACCGAGGCGAGTGATAAACTGATATGATCACGTATATCTTATTGTGATAAATGTCATGCCTCAGTGATTCAGTTCTGGCCGTTTTCGTTTCTTATGGTTATCAGCCATAACTCACTACCGATAGGTTTTTCCAAACTCTCAGGATGTATGAGTTATTGTCCTTGCATGTACAACTTTCTTAAGATAGAAACGTGACTTGGAAAAAAATTCAAATCAGGTGGAGAAACAGAAACTTTTTAGCACAGTTTTATAAATTTGGGACAAACTTTTTGCATATTTTGTGCTTTTATTAGAAAAATTATTTATGATCTTGATGAGAATCATTTATCAACTTTATTTATTATTATCAGCGTAAAATCTGCGTTTCAATAATTAAACATTAAAAATCTTCAAAATCCACAAAATTTATCATAGAACACTGAATCAAGAAGTTAAATGAAGCTCGGAAAGTGTTCTAGTTCTGTGATGTAATAAATTAATTATCGGAGAAATTCTCTATTTGGTTTTTTGAGTTCAAAATAACCTGTCTCTAAAATAGATTAAATTAAATATTTACATTGTCATATGTCTGTCTCCAATGAGCCGAAAATGGGATTTTAGGAAGTTGGCATTTTGTGTTGACCTTTTTGTGTAAAGTTTGCTCATTATACAATTTGGTTTGTAGGAAGTAGAATTTCTTTGATATGTGTATAAAGGAAAGTTGTTAATAGACCTGAATTTCAACAACAAAAATTACTATAAGATTAAAATGTAGGGGAGAGTGACTCGATCTGCAAGTAAGTTTTGACTTTATAATAATTAAACATTTTTCAGAAAAAAGAAAAGTATTACATGGGCACTTCTCAGGAACCTTTCACTATTATGCCCCTCAAAGATATCTAGGTAATTTTAATAAATATCAAATTAATTTTTATTTTAAGGTATGAATTATAGTGTAAACTATACCGCATAAATGGTTTTAAATAGATTTATTCTTTACATCAAAAGTAATTAAAGTTTAAATGTTCGATTTTTAATGATGTCCGTTTGTCCCGATCCACATTTTCATATGCTTTTTATGCTTAAACTCTATGACGAAAGAAGATAAGACTATAAAACAAAGTATCTATTTCAAGCTAATTAAAGCAGAATCATGTTTATTCATGAGAATCTGCATTTTGTTCAATACGAACCAAGTCACAGGCTTCAAAAGTATGTCCCTCGAATTTTGACATTTCGACCGTAACGCTTACACAGAAAAAACTGAAGTGTTAATTAGAACCAATGATCGGGTTCCAATGGAGATGCGCGCGAAAAAAAAAACTTATTGAAACTCAACATTTAAGTAATAATAGAGGGTAAGGGCCAATCTAAACCATTGTGCTCATTTTCTTATGAGGGGAATCATAATTTTAAAAAAAATTGTATGCGTACAAAATTTAAAAACGACCATAACACTCATGATACTTCTTGAAATATAATCAAAAGTTTTAGAAAAGTTTCTAAATACCTTCTCACGGTTGTTCTTCAGCTTTCCGTGTTTGCGCTCAAGGAACAAATACTTAATTGCTGACTTGTAGCAGAAAATTATAAATCGTTACGGTCGACCTTGACGGTTAAAGTAAAAAATTACAATTTTTTCAATGTGAACTTGCTGATTTACATGTCTCGAGTGACGTCTCACAAGGAAACTGTCATATTTTTGGTTACTATAAAAATAATTTTTAGCGTCTTTTATTACATTTTTAACTAATTTTTAATTGTACATCTTTATTCTCCTTAAATTTTTCGTAATTAATTACCCAATTAAGTAATTTCCTTTTATAATATTATTTTCATTTTCTAATTTTCAAATTTTCGTCAAGCAACCTTCAAATGTTTTTAGATACAAATGAAACACCGACAGTTACGCTTCTTTCGCAAAATCAATTTCTTTATTCTTTAGTAACGATTTTTGGACAGTAGTTATTGTCTGTCCAACTGCAAAATATGATTTTGTAGGACTTATAGATAATATAAAGAAATTGCCAGTGTTGTGCTTTCAGAAATTTTGTAGCTTACTTTTTCACTGAAAAGTGAAAGGTTTCCTCAGAAATCTTTCACTTTTCATATGAGCATATCTCAATACGCCTACATACCAAATTGAAGGTAAAACATTCCTTTAAACGATACCAGTAACGTAACAAAGATTATATCAGGTATTTATCCGCAATTCATCTTTTTTTGGAACATTGCACTTTTGTCCAGATAAATATTTGGGACCTCGATCCAGATAATCGTGTTTTACACCACTCACTACGATAATTGATGGATATTTCACTTAATTTCATCGAATAGTATTTCAGCACTGTTCCTTTTAAATGATTTTATCTTGATAAAAGTAATATTTTTAAATATATTGTAAAAATACTCCAACTATTATTTCTATCGTATTTACTATTAAATGATGACAGTCACTTTTGCCAACTTCAAATATTGAAAAAATCGATTAAAATAGCTAGTTTTTCCATGTTGGCAAAATTTCTATGTTGAAAAACTTTTGAGTGTTTTTTCACGAATTATCCATATCGGGGAAAATGACACTACCAATAAAAACAACTTAATAACGTTGTTTGTGATAATTAAAAGTCTGTTTCAGTGGAAAGTTTTCAAGCCAAGTGTTCTGTGAATACAAGGAAGAAAAGAAACACTTGTAAAAAAATCCTGCGGCTGTAAAAATGACGAAATTATCAGAGGTAGAAGTTACGTCTTCATTCTGGAAACACGTTTTTTGATTTTTTGGTTTTAAACCGGCAAATAAGTGTTAAACCGTATTATGACACAATCCCTTTTTGGCAATTTTACTTATAAAAAATTACTTCAATTCGTTTAATTTAAATATTTAGTCATTTTTACGTATTATTTAGGTCGGAAACCTATCCACTTCGGGTCACTTTCCCCTAGATTACAACTTGTTTTGCTCAATAATATCAATTTTAGGAGTCCCATTCTGCCGTCCAAAGTAAAAAGATTAGTGCTAGGTTTGAGAGAACCTAAAGCACAAAGTCACTTACGTATCTTTTTACTTTGGACGGCAGTATTGATATTTTTATTAATGAAATATCCGTACCTATGACATAAAGAAAATATTTCTTGGACCGGAAAGTTCATAAAGGTATAAAGTTCATAAAGTTCACTAAAATAGTATTTCAATCGCGCTCCTGGAGGATATTTTTACCTTCTACTGTGTTTCTCGATTCTGATTTCGCATTCTGAGTAAAAAGGCAAATAAAAGGATGTAAATATATTTCTTCTTAGTATCGCAGTCCTTTTTATTTTTGTTTCATAGCGTTTTTCAATAACATGTTATTAGGTATGATACCAGCAACGAACATTACTTATTCGATATGATCAATTTTATGAGAATTTGACGTAGGTATTATAAGAAACACAGTGGTTTGTTTTCAAGATTAATTTTGATCCATTCAGAGGTTGCCTGAGCGAAAATTGGTGATCGGCCTAATGCCCGAGACGGATCAGGACCGTTTTTATTAGTTCGACGAAGAGTCACTAGTTTGGGAGGGGTTGAAAGATGCGGAGGGTTGAAACGAAACGGGGGACGACAGAGGGTGGAATTCCCAGTAGATCACTGTCACGCCGCGAGAAGCCAATATAAATACCTCAACGCCTCTTCTCTTCTGTACCGTCGTCGGCACTCGTATTGTCGTGCCTTCGCCTTGTTGTAAGTCGAGACCTGTCTAGTCTGTGTTTGTTTCTGCATATGGGAAAAAGCCTGTAGCTTCAGCACTTTTCTCAACATCCGGAAAAGTATCATACATGAAAGACTGAATTATTTCTCGCCTACTTCTGACTTTACTCTTTCCTCGCTGATTTTATTCCTTCCGTTTCATTGTTCTTTCAAGATCCTTATATCTACATCTTTCTTTTGAGTACAAAGGGTAGTCACGTCAACCCTCTTAACTGGAGATGAGATTAATGCTACTTTCAATGAAATGTTTTATGCGAAAACCAATAAGGTGAAGATGAATGTTTCAAGAATCTGACTTCATATTTAGTCAGATTTTAATAATTTATTCCATTTTTAAAAACATATAATTAGTAATAAATATGTGTTTTAAATGATCATGTTTCGGATGAAGGATAGTGTCGTCCAAATTTTTATTTTTAAATTACGTATTAAAGGTAAAATGTAATATTTAAGCTGTAAATCTAAATAGATCTTTAAATATTTATGAAGAAGAAGGAACTCTTGTAAACTGCCTAAGGTTGTCTAATATGCTAATATCTTAAGTTGAGCCCCGCATGTGGCACAGCTTTTAGCTTTTAATTAAACTTGTTTGTACGAAAGTGCAACTCCAAAAGCACCATCAGTTGCGGTTTGCTACTTCCATATTTCGTATACTGTGACAAAAACTCATCAGAATGAAAAATTACTTAATCAATCAATATATTAAAATATAGAATCTTATTTAAAAAAGATTAATCATTTTCTCAATTGTTATTCAATTATTATAAATTTTACGGTTTAAAGTCTGCAGCAGATGTTACGAAGCTTCGTCGAATCTCGAAAGACTTTTTGCTTTTGTTTTTCTTCCATCCATTGCTACTTCGATGAGTGGCGGGATGATTTAATTGCCAACCCGGCATAGTATATATGTAACTGAGGGTGGCTCAACGAGTTTCTTACACTTCCCTGACTATAACTCATTCCCCAGTCGGTCACATCAAATTCTCCTCTATTCGTGGTACTTGATCTTTAAGATTTCACGTTAATGAACGCAATCGTTAAGTGTGGATTCTAGTGTGATAGGTACTTTTTTGTATCATTTTTTCGGATTTTTTTTAAGAAAATAGAAAAAAATATTATTATCAAAACTTTTTCTCTGCATTAGCATACATTTAAATTTACACAATTTATAAATTCTTAAATACGAAAACTGTTTTATGGGGATTAATTTATAAATCTAAAAATTCTTATTAATCTCTGTCGTCCATCTAAAAAACGAGAGTTTGTTTGAAGATATTTAGGTGCTAGGCATTTAATTTTCAATCGGAACAGCGGGCATTACTTTTATCGCCTCGATGATCGGGGGATGATTTTATTGCCGATTCCGTATGCCATGTGGGCAGTCAGGACGGTTTAATGAGTCGCCCATCCTCCAGCGTTTCCACCCTCTGATTCACCATCCGACGTCGAGTTTCCTGTCGAACCCTCCGCACCTCCATCCTTTCTACCGCGCACGGTCTCTGCTACCGAACGGCTTTGGTCTTGCATCCCTATCCGAACCCCCACCCCAACCCCAAAAACCTCATCCTTCGTGCGCCACCCCCACCCCCACAATTACGTCGCGCGTGCCCTGACTAGAGAAACATATACCACAACTACCCAACCTTCAAGGCTCTCACCATCCTCCCTCTCAATCCCCTCTCCACCCCCGCTTCACCACCCCCGAATCCACGACTTCTCATCGTGTCTCTCATCCCATATTTTGACCCCACGAACCCCTCGCCCAGACTTTGGCCCACGTTCTTCGCGGTGCCAGATGCTGTGGAACTAAACTAAACAACGGAGGTTTCACATAACGCATCCTTATCGTACCACCACCCAACCACCACATCTTGTCACGCGCGTGTTTGAAAAATTCTCGAGGAAGTGAAGAGGGTGAATTCTTTACCTAGGGGTGAAAGAAGGAATTGGTACTTTCTTAGGGAGAGCTCGTTTTCTTGATAAGTAGAAGGTGAATGGGGATTTAAAAACTCGGGGGAATATTAAAAACGTATGTAAATATGGGGCTTGTTATCTCTGAGTTTGTTTCTGCATTTTTATAAGAAGGGAGAAATTTGATTTTTTAGAAACGTAGGTTAAGGGAAAGATATTATATATACCTAAATGCGGCATTGGCTGCTTAGAAAATCTCAAGGTATCATTTTAATCTGCAGCAAAATAAGCATAGGGGTGAAAATAATGGAATGAATTCGGAAACACAAATCGGGCAACTAGCGCCCTGAATTTGCTGTGGTTGCCTGGCAAATTTTCAATAACCCCCCTTCCCCAACCTCGCCGGGCCAGTCAGTTATTTTGATGTTACATATGTTGCAATTTTTTTACATTCATAATAAATATGGATTAATTATACAACGAAAAAGCTTCTGAACGAATGATAATAAAAGTTCAAGTCACTAAAGAACATTTATCGACTTTGAATAACCACTTTTAAACAAAAACTGTTCACAAACTAAATTTCACCGCAAAACAATCTGACTGGCGGACATTTTTCGATGGATGGAAAAAAAATAAGGCGGAAGTGACGCGTTCAGGCGCGAAACATATTCAAATCTCATTGTTGGTCCCGTCCGCCATTATATCGCCTGGCAAAATTTTTGTGTTACCGGAAGTCCCATTGAGAGGTTCACCTCAATGAAAATAAGAACTCGAAAAACAAAAGACTGTGGAAATAGAATAAATGATCCACTTCAGATCAAAATAATATTGCTGCAGATTGAAATAATATCCCATGATTTACTGTGTGATCAGCCCTATACAATAAGTTTTTCGAGCGAAAAAATTCCATAAGTTTCCCTTACTTCTGTTAAAATTATTAGTTCGAAAATATATTGCAGAGGACCGATCAGTTGATATCCCTTCCAGATTTATATATGATCTTTGCCTAAATTTAATTAAATTTAACGCAATAATTTTCCTAGTTGGAAACAGAAGCAAAAAGTTGAGAACATTTTGAAATCAATATTTAAATACATATTACGCACTACCGGGGTTTTAAAAAATGATTGCTAAAATATTTTTTAAATTAAGAATTTTTAGATATTTTTCGAATATCACTACCGGGGTTTTAAAAAATGATTTCTAAAATATTTGTTAAATTAAGAATTTTTAGATATTTTTCGAATTTTCGAAAAATTTAAAAATGTGAAACACTTTACTTTCACATAAATTATGATTAGTAAAAGTGATTCAGCAAAGCAACCTGAATCTCGACTGCATTCGTCACGTCCTCGAATGTCTCCTAGATACTTTCAAGTCGCATTTACGCTTCGAGTTCTATTTACATGCAAACTATTCCTTTTGGTATAACTGGCTTTTCCCTTTTACGTCAAAGTAAATCGACATTAACTAATGTACACACGATGATCTATGTCAAAAGCGGAAACCGAAAATCCAAGTGCATCTGATTTATATTAATTTTCATATTCTTTTAAAAATAGTTTTAAAAACCGTTGCCAAGTAGTTACTAGTTTAGGTATTTCCATGTTAGTGTGAACCTTAATTGTGTTCATTATGAACACTGTGTTTCCTGAAAAAGGCTATTTTTTTAACAATTAATAATAAGTCAATTGATATAAACGTAAAATTTTTTTATTTTATTTTATCTATTATAAATATAGTTAGTCATAAAAAGTTTTTAAAGAGGTCAATCGATTCGCCTCCTCATAAAGAATAAATTTGGTACTTATAATATTGCTATATTTCCAAAATTGAGAAACTTTCTCTGATGAAAACGTAAAAATAATTTTAATTTTATGTATATTATAAATATAGTTAGTCATAAAAGATTTTACAATAGGTCAGTTGATTCGTCTCTTCAAAAAGAATAAATTTTTTCCTTATAATATTGCTATATTCCCAAAATTAAGAAAAACTTTTACTTAGAAACGCAAAAATTCAAAATTCTAAAAATTTTAGATGAGGAAATTTTTTGTTTGAAGATGATTGCAAGTATTTTATTGATTTCTATTAACTAAATACCACCCCATATTTAAAAAAATGATGTATTGAAAGTCTTCTATTACTTAAAAAACAGTGATAAAATTATTGAAAATTTCGAATTTTTAAAATTTACTTTTTGGTATATCAAGATATTTAGTGAATCAACATTAATCTTTTTTACGAGAAAAATGTGTATTTTTATGCAACCTCCAAGTCTAGAATAAATTTTCTTGACTATCATCAAATTAAAAAAAAATTAACATATATATACACAAATAATTCACATATATTAACATTAACGATTCTTGAGAAAAATATAAAATAAGAAAACAATATTTCTTCTTATCTGATTCGGCTAAAAACTGGACAAGTTTTGGACATTATATGGGACTATAATTCCTCCAAATTTCGTGACCCTAGTTCAATTTATTTGCGAGATATAATTAAAAAGGCATTGTTGACATATACACATACACACCCACATATGGATTTTTTAAAAACCTTATTTTCGGATTTCTGGAGTCGAATTAGGTCGAGAAATGTCAAAAAATGAGATTCGAGAATTTTCATCGTTCAAAGCTTCCTTTATGAGGAAGTAATATTTATCAAATTTTTTTTTGTTAATGTGAATATTATTTTTATCTCTATTACGTTGAATGTATAATTGTAAGAAAGTATTTCACATCATCGTAAACCTTAAACAGTCAAAGTCAAAGAGTTCCCACTGTTAAGAAAAAATTAAAATGATATCCAGACGTAGCACTTAGCGGATGATTTTTAAATTGAATAATCCACTATGAGAATGGTTTGGGCTGAATAAAAACGTGTTGATGAGTGGAAGAACAAACGAGAGTAAAATATAAACGGGCCTGGAGATCCAGACTACACGTTGTCGCGGGATGATTTATTGTCGCGTACTTTTGTGGAAAGATGTACAAGGAAAATGTAAAATTATTATTCTCCTTTTTCTTTTCCTTGTATGAATTTCAATTTCGCCTGCAGTTTTTAATTAAATTTCACAAGCGACAGGTACAATCTGCATCTTGGAATTGAAGAAAAATTTAGAATAATATTCTATTTTCTTACCACTATTTCTAGAAAAAGAAGTATCTGATTTGACGAATTTTCATTTAAATTAAAAATTGATTTTCAGTAGTGATGCACGTCAAGACAATAATTTCTTGAATATCGCCCTATATCGCTCGAATCATTCTTTTTTTATTATTTTCCTACTCGGATTTTTTTTTTAATCTTGGAAGTATTTTGAAATATCAAAAAAACTTCAGTCATTAAAAGGATAAAGTGCTGTAGAGGCTAAGATTCAACATTTTTTATTTTTCTGTATGTTTTTCCTTTATTTAATTGGTGTAAATCTCAAAATTGCGGCTCATATGCGTGAAATGTCAAGTAAAAAAAGGGCAGGAATCTTCAAAAATATCGAGTGTAAACTAAGATCTTTCCTTTCATCGCTTGTCTCGCGCGCATCATTAATTTTCGGAGACGAAAAGTTGTTTAAGTAGACTGGTATTTGTGAAATTATTAAAAAATAACCAAGCTATTTTGTATGGTTCTGAAACCAAATTTGTCATTAGAAACGACATGGATATGGAATCAGAACAAAGTATCAATTAATGTCCTAGGCAAAAAGTAAAGCTTGGTTAGGTACGATCACACGGTCGAATAAGTTTTCATGGTTGGGTCGATTTTGAGGGGTGAGGACTAAGTTTCGTAGTGCTTTTAGCGTTAGCACACCAATACTGAGTGTATCCTACTGGTATGAACGCTTAGGAGGAACCTAAGCATCCTACGCCAATTAAGAGGACGTCTAGGCTAGAGGACTCGACAGCTTGCGGGCTAAGTGGTTGTAATACGTTTAGCTGGAATATGCTCCAACTTCCCATATGAGGAGCTTGCCTGTTGGCACTGCCCTGGCTTGGCTTGGCTCCTATACTTGTGAATATATGTGTGAGATTGTGCTTCATAGTTTATGTCGGAGTTGCTCCACATATAACTTCTGTCAATACAACTGATACTGCACAGATATTAAACACATATGCAAACTTCAATATTAAATATTACAATTTGCCATTCTCAAGCTCGATTTATTCAATTCTAAATATTTTCCTGTGGTAGTCCACAATATGTCGTGGAGTGCCAACTTCATCTGAAGTTATCATTGAAAATTTGCAAACATTTTTTATTAAAAAGTGATTTTTAACTGTTTGCAAAATTTTGTTTATTTATTCTTTAAACAGGTTTCAAAAAATGAACATCTTTTACATCAAAAGTATCTTTTATATTAAAATAACATTTCATCATAGTACATTTCATTATACAACATCTTTTACAACAAAAACCTCCTTTTTGTTAAAATATATTTGATATCTGAAGCAACTCTTTTACGTGGAACATCTCAGTGCTTTCAAATTGGAAACGAGCTTAGGGTTAAAAAGTGAAAATTGAAGCATTTTCATTTTGACGAGTTCAGGAAATAGGAGTTGAAGATTGAAAAGAAGATTTGAACGTGTTACATGGATTGGACTCTGAAGAGTTTAACAAAGGAAAGAGGAAAGAAGGAAAAGAGTTAAAAGAGGGAAAAGGAAGAAGTTGAGGAAAAAGGAATAGAATAGACGATAAAAGGAGGAGACTAGGTACTAGGTAGACTCGCAGAAACTCGGGCCAGACTGGACGGCGCTGAGCTCGTCGCACTCGTTGTAAACAAAGCAGTAACTCTCCTCACACCGAGGAATCAATGCTTTTGCCAGGAAACAAACTCAGTGCCGACATCCATCTTACTTCTGGTCCCGTGCATGCTGATGCATCGAAAGAGGAATAAAAAAATATTGAAAGTTCACAGAATTCATGCTGAGCCATAGGCTGGACGACAAAGAATGAAAATTCTCAAGAAATTCTGGCAAAAATATATGTCCTTTGCGTTCTAGTGATCTATCGTTATTTTTCTCATTCTCATTCAAAATACTGATGATAAATAAATCGAAAAAATGTAATTCATAACGATGTAAAAAATTGTTTGAAACTAAATTATTCAGAGTTGCATAAAATTGCTTAGTTACTGAAATGAAGGGCTTCCTGTACATATGTAAAGTGCAAATGAAATGTAATGTATTCTGATGATGTGCTTTTGAATAACTGATGAAAAAGTTGGCTTTTCATAAATTTTATAAAGCTATACATTACGTATAATTAAGAATGACTTAACGTATTGCAGAACAGTCTTTACTTCTTTAAAGAGTTCTGAATTATCATTTGGGTAGGTTTTTTCAGAGTGTTTTAAAAGTATTTAATTCATTATGTGTAATGTGTAGAGCGAAACTTGTTCCAATTATGTATCACGTAAAATTAATAATTGGTTACTCAGAATTTCAGCATTATAACCAAAACAATGTGTACTGTTCATATAATTCATTTCTTGACTAACGAGACCTCGTATATTATGCGCACGGTTTTGCTGATTCCATTGGGGAATTCTCGGCTTGTACATTTCGCTTGCTTTCAAGTGAATTTTAATCGTGGCGAAGGAAATAAATTAAATTATTACCTAAAGAGAACACATCACGTTTTTTGCACAATTTATGCAGCATAATGATATTCACTTTTAAACGTTTAATTAATTAGAAATACATTGTTTAATTTTAATCGCTATGATTAAGTAATCAGTAAAGACTGATAAATGTTTGCGCATTAAAATTTGTCAGTCTTTACTGCAAAATTTATGTATTGCAGCAATCGAATGAAAACGAAAGGGTGATACATTTTTCGCAATCTCTCCTATATCTGAAAGCTTTTAACACGAAAACTTTTTCTGGTTAGGTGCCAGGATAAATAGTTCATTTTTCAAACCTTTTTGCACGTTGTTCATGCGTCCATTAAAGAAGGTGATGCATTGACCGAAAGGCGTAAAAAGTACAAGGACACAGATGCATCTTCTCTTATTTCTCTGGGGACTTTCTCGAATGTAAAGAAGATCGGAACTTCATACCCCTACCCCATCCCTCTTTTTCTTCCTGTTTTCTCTCTCTGACATTCTCTTTTCACTCATTCTTTTCCCTACGTTTTTTCTCTTTTCCAGAAACAGGAAAACATAAATATTTCATAGTTCACCGGTACGATTCGGCGTACGTATATTGGCGAATTTTCAAAAGTTTCGACGCAAACGCTTTTCAGGAGCAACGAATAACAGACAGAAATATGAGAGTTATGAAAAAAAGGATTTAAAAGCTTTATAAAATTTGTCATAAATATTGTTTTTTTGCTTAGGGTCTTTTTAATTCCTAATTTCTTTTTATATAAATTATCAAAATTTATTTATAAGTAATTTATAAATAATTTATTAATAAAATAGCCTGATGAGGTAGGCGAACCTATGCCAACGAAACGTCGCTCATTTCGACAAATTAAATATGAGCTTTTCACTCATTTGCCTTCACGAATCGACATTTCTTCTTCAATTTATTTATAAGATTGAAATATTAGAGAATGAACATTGGAAATATGAAATATTGTTTGATTTGAAGTACAATAGAAAACACATTTTTAAATATTGTTAACGATTCTTTACTAAATCTACATTTGAAAATAGAAACTTTTTTATCGAGGCGATGAAATAATCCAACTAGATGTAAAACATGAGACCATGACTATCAGAAAATGTGAGAAAGGAATACGAAATCTTGCATGATTTTTCCATCAAATGAATATCCATAACCTTCTTGCTTCCATAGATCATGATGTTTCGAGGGTACTGTAGATCATAGGTCTCGACGAGTAGTATACCCCTGGGCTCAAACGTGCGATTGCACTTCGGCTGTAACGAATTTTCTCCCCAACCCCCATCCCCTTCTTTCTTATCTTCTGCCACTGATCTTATTATCTCTTTTTCTCTTTGTAGTTGCCTATCCATCTTTCTGCCATTTACTCTTTCCCATCTCTCCGTTTATTTGCCTCTTTCTCTCTGCGCGGGTCGTTCACTCTCTCCTTTTCACATATCTTTTTGCGAGTCCTCCAATTTTGTCGCCCCTGATAACAGCTTCTTATACGCTCCATTGACGTCGCTTCGTGACGAAGAAGCTTTATTTATTTCGCTACTGTGAAAATTAATCTTGTCAAGTGTTATGGAAAGAAATATTGTGGGAAAAATTGTGGAAGGTCTTGCGTTTTTTAAGCAAGTAATTTAAATTTTTAATTTAGGAGGAATTCTGTTAATGTTTTGTGCCTTTCTCTTTTGTAAAGAGCCCAATCTTTATGTTCTGGTTATTTTAATGATGTTGCATTTATTTCTGAAAATGTTTAAGCCGATGTTACACATTAAAAAAGTAAATGGCAGAAATTGCTATTGAAAATCGACAGATGTGCCTTGGAATCCCAAAATAGCACTTTGTATTACTTTAAATTAGCATTTTTACCATTTTAATTGTACAAAGAGCTAACTCTAAATTAGACAGTCACGCTTTCTTATTTAAAATAGTAAAAGTCTTAATTTAAAATAATACAAAATGCTATTTCAAATAGGAAAGTGTCACTGTCTAATTTAGAGTTAGCTCTTTATATAATTTAAATGATAAAAGTGCTAATTTAAAGTAATACAAAGTGCTATTTTGGGATTCCAAGACACAGCTGTCAATTTTAAATAGCACTTTCTGACATTTACTTTTTCATCCGCTTCATATTCCGCATATTATATTATTTTACAATATTTTCTCATCACTTTTTACAACGAATATTCTGAATAAAAAATGGTTCTCTCTGTACTAAAGTAAAAACCAGTTATAAATATAATTGATGGCAAATTGTTATCGTATGATTAGGAAATTTCAGTTACCAGTATTTTTTCTTGAAACAATAAAACTTTCGAAGAAACAATTGAACTTTTCTCTGATGTTTAGAGCAACAAAGAAAACTGTTGTTTTTTCTCAAACAAAATTGTACAAGAAAGAAGAATACTTCAAAGTTTGCTACTGAATTTCGATTCAAAGTAAGCTGTGTGTTTTATATGTGTGTACGTCCATATTGAAACAGACCACTTTGACGATACTAGTTTCTGAGTTATTCGTGTTTTTATAACTGAGGGTAGAAATTGACGATTTTTGGTTTTTAATACTTCAACCTTTGCTTAATCAACTGGCACTACGAATATGTCTCAGAAGCAAAAGAACGTGAAAGAAATTTAATAAAAAGTATTTTTAAGTTAGGTTAAGTTAATTTAAGTATTTTCAAGTTATTTTTAGTTATTTAAAGTTAGGTTGGGTTGGTTTTTTCGACAAACTGCCAATTTTTCATGGTTTTTCACAGTAAAATTCATAAAATTGTTTAGACGTCGCTTTCTTACAAAAAAAGTCATTGAAGAGCTCTTTATTGGGGAAAATGAACAAAGAATTCCAGAATTGAACTTTATGAAAGTTGCAGATTAGATTAGCATTTTTTCAGAATTATGAGCGATAATTTTTTTAATTTTTACTACTCAGGGTTCTTTTTTGGTTTTATTTGTCCGTAATTTCATTAATAATACGATTCTAAACTTCACTCTATAACTTCAAACTAGAACTCCATCAAATAAGTGATATTTCAAAACAGACCTCTTTGTCGATTTATAACAAAAACCGATATTTTACCAATATTTTAAAATTTATAATATATAAATACTGTCTTATATTAATCTTTAAGTTCTTACAAAGTTTTCTGAAACAATATCTCTTTAAATTTCAACTGCAATTTAATGCTTTTTTCAACGAAAACTTCAACTGCGATTTTCTCGAAATGCTGTTTCACGGACTTCAAACTTTGAAAACGTCTCGCATCCTCATTTTTGAAACTAGAGAGTTCAATTTTTGTTTTAATGTAGAAAATTTATCTGGGAATATGCTCCTATGCGTAACTCTATATCGACAAAGTGGTACCTTTTAATATGGACTTACACATGTGGTACGGCAGATACTATACGTAAAGCTTACTGAAAGGAATTTGATGAAGACATTGAAGCAGATTGCATATTGACCTGTATAAATCTTTTAGTTTGCACATTGTCTTGGGTAGATAAGATCTCGTTGACCAGGCAACATTTAGATGAACGATCGATTGTTTCCTTTCAGGTGGCTTGGATGCTCTTCGATCAGAGTGCTATTCTGACGGTACACAACCACGTTATCACGAGGAACCCTAGGATAGCCGTGTCGCATGATAAGCACAGGACGTGGTATCTTCATATCAATGACGTGCAAGAGGACGACAAGGGAAAATACATGTGTCAGATTAACACCGTTACTGCAAAGACGCAGTATGGATATTTACACGTTGTAGGTAAGAATATGTACAACACAATAAATTATTCGAAATTATTGTATAAGTAATATAGGTTGTTTGGTATTTTATTTCAGGAGAAATAATAACATATCTCAATTTTTTAACATATCCTAAAATGAATTCTAGTCATTAAAATGAACAAATTTTTCATTTCATAAAATACAATAGGTATGTATTGTTTGTATATATTGTACAATAGGGTGGCCAGAAAAAAACACTTGGTTTTCTTAGGAGCGAAAGGCAAATAACGGTAGTTTATGGTATTGCAGAAGATAGATTTTTGTAAACAAATTTTTAAACAATATTTAGAGGTGGCACATCGTCTTTAAAGTTCTTATGCAATTAACATGGGCAAAACCAACTTTTTTTCATTTAAGATTTTAACCACGAAGTTATCCATTTTTTAATTTGAACTTTTAATATGTTGTTCTTGAGGTCCTCAGAATCCATATAAAAGCATTTTTTAATTAAAAATTCATAATAAATATTATTGACGGTTGCCTAAAAAGTGCTATTTTCACTGTTTTTCACTGTTTTCAAAGACATTAATAACAGCCCCAATAATATATATCTGATACTGAAATTTTGAGAATATTTTCCTCAAAGGTTGAAGATTATATTGTTTGAAAAAGCAGATTAAGAAACATATAATTAAACCTGCTACATTGAATACAAATCTGAGTAAATTTTTGAAATTGTTTAATTTTCGGAGCGGAGAGCTCATCAGCTCTGCCATAAAAGTTGATCACAATGGGTCTTGACACTATAAAGCCTAGAAATTTTCGTGGCAAGCGTTCTATAGGTGTATTTTTCTTTTTCAGAAAAATGGATAATAATAATTCAGGGAAATGTAAGCAATTTAAATTATTTGTTAGGAACACTGAAAAGTTTAATAAAATAATAAATAATGAGAAATATGAAACACTTTTTATATATTTACATTTTAAAATATTTAATATTTATTTATAAATTGTTAATAAATATTAAATACTATTAAAATTATATTTGAAAATATTTAATATTTATTTATAAATTGTTAACAAATATTAAATATTACTAAAAATATATTTGAAAATATTCATTATTTATTTATTAATTGTTAAAAAATATGAAATATGATTAAAAATATATTACTGTTTGTAAATTTTTGATAAATATTAATTAAATATTATTAAAAATATACTTGAAAATATTAATTATTTATTTATTAATTGTTAATAAATATGAAAAATGATTAAAAATACATTACTGTTTGTAAATTGTTGATAAATATTAAATATTATTAAAAATATACTTGAAAATATTAATTATTTATTTATTAATTGTTAATAAATATGAAATATGATTAAAAATATATTACTGTTTGTAAATTGTTGATAAATATTAAATATTATTAAAAATATATTTGAAAATATTTATTATTTACATATAAATTGTTGATAAATATTAAATATTATTATAAATATATTTGAAAATATTTAATATTTATTTATAAATTGTTAATAAGTATAAAATATTATTAAAAGTGTATTTGAAAATATTTATTATTTATTTAATAATTGTTAATAAATATAAAATATAAAAAATATATTATTGTTAATAAATTGTTAATAAATATTAAATATTATTAAAAATCTATTTGAAAATATTGATTATTTATTTATAAATTCTTAATAAATGTTAAATATTATTAAAATATAATAGTTTATAATGTTGGATGTTAGTTTTGGCTTTAGGGTCAGAATAAATAATTCAATTAATTTTTAATTGAACCAAACGTTTCGACGCACAATGGTGGCCCTCATCAGTGGTTAATGTTTATTCTGGAAAAACCATGTACAAAAGATTTTTTAACATGGACGCAGTGTACGAATGTAGTTTAAATACGGAAATTATTTCAAATTTGATTTAGTATAATTTTAAATATCTTTGGTAATGTTTGCACAAAACTAAAAAAAAAAAACTAAAAATGTCTTATCCTTAATCTAAAAAAGTGTGTCCGTATTTAAACTACATTCGTACACTACGTCCCTGTTAAAAAATCTTTCGTAAATGTTTTTTCCAGAATAAACATTAACCACTGATGAGGGACACCATTGTGCGCCGAAACGTTTGGTTCAATTAAAAATTAATTGAATTATTTATTTTGACCCTAAAGCCAAAATTAACATCCCTCATTTTAAACGATTATTTCCATCGAGGGTCAATACAATCCCCCACTGAGAATTAAAAATATATTTCAAAATATTTAATCCTTATTTATTAATTGTTGATAAATATTATTTAAAACATATATTGTTACTAACATTTTTCAAAATTAAATTATTGATAAATCGCCTAATATAAAATGAATGGTTAATAATAATTCATATCATAAATAGTAATTATTAATATAAATGTATTAATTAATAATTACAAATTACGTGTACATCAGTTCAGGGGGCTTGTCGAAAAGTAAATTCTTCGAAGAATTGTTTTAAAGATTTTTTGTCGCAATCAGGAGAAAATTCTTTTAATAATATTAAAATTAGATGCATTACTTATTTCAACATTTTATGCAAAATTATTATAAGACATTTAAATGAAATTATGAAAATAATAAGAATTTCTTATATTATACCAGAAACCAATTTTACCGAAAATAAAATTGTACCGATTCTGGGAAATTATACCCGAGTTTTGACCTGAACACTTTTACTCCGAGTCCAGTTAGGCTGGGCGGGGACGCTAACTAATTCTGTTATAGTCATATCGATGAAAAGAGCTGAGGTTGCACTTTTACGATCGACTCTTCACTTACCGAACTTGTCAGCTTTTGCAATAACAAAGTTCAAAGACGATACGCCACCTCTGAATATTGTTTAAAATTTTTAAAAAAATCTACCTTCTACAATCGCATAAACTACCGTTATTTGCCTTTCGCTCCTAAGGAAACCAGAAGTGTTTATTTTTGGTCACCCTATTGTACAATACTGAAAATAGGTCAAAAGTAACTGACAGTTTGATCGCAACTTTATGTCTCATACAATCTTTTAAATGTCAAATATGATTATTAAATTGAAAATAATTCACAGTAAATTGGAAGTTATCAAAATGATCCAGAAAATGGATTAGTTTGATCTGCAACTGCTTTACCCAAAAACAAATGAACATTTTTCCCATGTATTTTCTATTGTTTTTGATTGTTAAAAAAAATTGATCTGCAACAAAATTTACTGTGTTTGAATTGAATTGAATAAAGAAAGATTCTTCGCAGAAGGTTCAAATTATTTGTATCTTCAGCTAACCTTACTCTACTATGTTTTAAATATTTCACAATCTGAATTATGCATAACTTCAGGACTGTCACTGCCGTTCTATTTTACAAATAATCTACTTATAAATTTCGCCACTCCATGTGAAGTAAAATTATAATTTTTATTTTGAGAGCAATTGTATATTTTACAGAATCAAGTTGCCTTATTTGATATTTCTTCACTTCGATTAATCTTCACTTGAACAACTGTGAAGTGCCTAAAGAATCTGAATTGAATCGGTTCTAGTAAACCAAAGTAAATTCTATTCGTGATTGATAACTTCTCAACTTTTGGACTGGCCTTTTTATTTGATGTTGAGGTTGTGCACATTTTGTTTTCATATTGAAGATGTTTCCCTCGGTTGCCTTCGTCATTTTTGACACAAGGATTTGATTTATTCTTTGCTTGAACTTATGTGTTATACACGAGACTTTCTTCTTTGGCGTCGGGAGGAAACCGACTTGCGGCACATATTCAGTAGAAATTCAACAACACGCGTGAAACTTCTCTTGATATTTCGAATAGAATATAAAAATATGGACAGTGTGTGGGTGAGAAAACAGAAAAGAAACTCGGAGGCTTTGTCCATAAAGATTATGGTCAATGCGGTTCCAAGTTTTCTTTCGATTCTGAATGGTCTTGCTGTAAAAGTTATATAAGAAAAAGTAAAGCTTAAATATACGTTAGACTTGTCTATTAATAATTCATGATACGTTATAAGTTGAGAACAATTTCAAACAAATTTTCTAATATGTAGTAACATTTACATATAATTTGAAAACTTTCAAATTTTATGATACAAAGATTTTTATGAAAAATATATGGATTTAAAAAATTGTCGAAAAAATATTCCGGAAAAGATGTGCTGACGTTTACAAGAGACGTTAAGTGTACATTCATTGAGATTGAAGGACCCAGAAGAGGATGTCGCGATAAGTATCGAGAAGCTGAAAAGGTCGAAGCGTGTTATACGATTGAACCCGTTCTCGTCCACTCAGCTCCTTCGGTCTCGGTTTCTAAGTAAGTTTTCGCTCGTGGCTTTAAATCGAATAAAAGTCAGATCCCCGCGGTTTTGCTTTATTTACGACACGGTAAATAGTGGGCGGGTTTTGATGGTGTAGTGAAGAAAGGGAGGAACGACGGGAAAATCTAATAGATTTTCAGTGGAGTAGTGATGCAATATACTTCCACGGCCTAGTAGCGACTGAGTTATGGCACGCCGGTATTATGTTGGTTGTTGGTATTATCACAGAAGTCCCGAGTGTTGGCACGAGTCTTGCGTTTGTGTGTACAGGGCAAGAGAGTCCCGTGGAAACAATTAATCTAGCCCTCTGATTACTTCGCTGACTGTACCTTCACCCCGTCCGCGTCCTGAAACGTCAAAACTCGAGATATTAATATGTTCTACCGGATGGCAGCGAATCCTTCTGTATATAGCTACTACACTTTTCTTCTTTTGATTAAATTATTGCCTTCCTTTCTTTCCACAACCAAAGATATATTTTCGCTTACCGACATCAAAGAAATTCAGTCTGTGTCCTTTCAGTTTCTAGAAAGTTTTGTTTAAAGCATGTTCTTGATTTAACTTTTTGTTTCGTTCTTGATTTAACATAGGAAAAGCATGCAGAAAATTTCATTTTTAAAGCAAACAACTTTTGCGAAAGTTCTGAATTTGAAAGAAACAAATATAAATTTAAAAAGCATTTTTTGAATATTGCTACTTGAAATTAACATAAATACTCAAACGTTTGTTTTGAAATGAACTTCAGTTTTTACATTCTCATCATCAATGAGAAGGTATTGGTTTTATTTTCTGTGTAATTGCACTAAATCTTTTAGCATTTCTGTTTCAAATTTAATTTCAATTTTAAATAAAAATATTTTAAAAGTGCCTTTTAAATTGATATTTCTTACATTAAACATGTATGGTGCATTTAAAATTAAAACTTTCCTTCACAATTTTTCATTTAAAATTGAAAGCATTCAAGCTGGTTGGATTTAAATCTGCAACTTGCTATATTGGATTGCTTTTAAATGTGTAACATATCAACAGAAACATTAATAACTCCAGTTAAATGTTGATAACTTTCGCATATGTAAATTATTTCACCCTAAATGCTTTTTTAAGCATCACTGACTATGAAAATGCGATATGCATATTAATTTAACATGCAACAATACGTCGAGCAAGACTGGTAACCGGATGCTTCACGAAAGTTGTCCACATATGCACCCGGCATAATAATTTCTGGAACAACGCAGCAGTTAGCAATTTGCATTTTATGATGGTCCATGGAGAGAATGTCTAGAAACAAAAAAAGCTAGTTCACTGAGAGCAAGCCATATTTCACGAAAGAAAAATTTGACTATTCATGAAAGATTTTACCAACCGCTAAAACCATATACCTTAATGAAGTAACGAAACAAGTAATATTCTTTATTTTAAAACGAAATTTTAATCCTGGAGAGACAAAATGCAATTTAGTATTTCATACTAAATTTTTTATAAAGTCTCCTCTGCTTTAATAACAATAAAACAATGAAATTTGAAGTAAGAACCTGGTAACAAGGAATCAAGTTTACTGATTGTGAGATACTGAGACTTTATTAATAATGCAAGAAACTCGATGAACTGTCATCTGCAGGCCTTGCGGCGAATAGTGTTTCTCAGATAAGTTCAAACGAGACCTGTCAGTTCCATACTTTGTGATTCTTATAAAGCCATATAAATTCCTATATTCCAATTCTTAAAATCGAAGGTTGCATTTGAACCCACGATTATAGGGTGCTCGAAATCTGAAGTGAATGCTCTCCGAGGCGATGTTGTAATGGAATTTAAAGTGAAATTTATATAGCTCTGCAATTCATATTCTGAAAAATAAAAACCTATTCATTTCCTACTATGCGTAATTCTATATCAATCGATTCGAAACTGGGACTTTTTTTCTTACTTAGAAAGGAGCAGGAAACTACAAATATTATTTATATTTTATTGTCGTTTAGGAATAATTAATTTTAAATTTGATTATTATTATTTTTAAAGTTGCAAGATTCAATATTCAGGTTAACCTTCCTGGTAAATATTTGTGAAGGATAAAGGATTTATTTGGTGAAATGTACGTTTATGTGCTAGCTATAGAAATAAGGGACTATATTTTAGAATGGATTCTTTTATGCAAATCATTCATCGTTCGCTATCGCTGTAAAAGCTCGTAAACATTGGTCACGACTCGCTTCAATAGATATTCCTATTTCCTTCAGTGCGGAAGCGCATAGTCTATGTTCTTACGAGAGTTTCAGCAGGAAACTGAAACTTCATTCCTTTTTCTTACTCGACCTGCTAAGAATCTTTGGTGAAAATAGTCCTTGGAAGTATTGATTAATCTTTTACTATCACTTGGATTTTTGAAAAAATAGGCTTTATTTTATTAATAATTTGGTGTTTTATTTTGAATAATTTTAAAAATGTATGTGATGCTTTTTATTATAAAAAAATTAATACTGTCTATGATGTCTATGATGAATAAAGTCTATGATGAGAATGTAACAAAGCCGTCGTAAAATTTCAGACCCGTAGATCTAAAATTTTTATCAATCACCCATATAAATACAACTATGTTGAAAGTATACATTTGCAAGATTAGATTCAGGAAATATACCGTTAAGGTCAGTTTTTTCCCCCTTTTGTATCTTTTGGTTGATAAGTAAAGTATGTGTGACAGAGTTTAGGGCAAGTTAACGCGACATAACGTAACACAACAGGCGGCGTTCTGCCTGAATAATGCATAAACAGTCCGTGGCTGCAGTATAACAGGGGCGCTGTTCAATCTGCGCTTGCTGAACAATTCGGTAACACCCACGCATTAGCATTAATGTAGGATATCGGCGAACACCTGCGGTAATTCATAGGATTGCTCGGTCGTGTGGGATCGCCTCTGATACACTTGCATAAATTCCTACATGTATATTTATGCTTTATCTAACTACGCATGTTGTCTAGATAAAAACTAGATTTGTTGGCGATACAAACATATATAACGCTTTGGATGTCTCAAAACTGTCAGAGTTATACCATTATTATTTTTTGAAACCCCTTTCCATTTTTCAGTTGCTGCTAATGACAGATTATTTTACTGGAAAGTAAAACTTTTGTATTATTTTATATACTATAGCTTACAGTTTTTTCTAATTACTTGAAAAAAGTATTTCCGGCAATTTTATATTTCATTTCCCTTTTTCACATGTAGTTAGTTTTGATTTAGTAACCTTGCCTCTGGTTTTGAAATCAGATACGTTTTTGTAATAAAGTACACAAAACTCTGCATGCACCATCAACTCATGCAAGCACTTTTTTCGTGTATTGTGTTTCTCATTTGCATAAAAACATTATTTTACACTCACTTGTTGTTGCTACATGTGTTTCCAATTGTTTCCAATTTCTCAAAAATTGTTAATTTTATACAATGAATGAAAAAAATTTTCATGTTTTTTTAAATATTCCATAACAAAAGCTTATATATTTATTTTTAGTTGAAACATTGGCAATATTTAAAAGTTTTCAACAAGTTTTAGTAACTGTTTTGCATTATTAATATTTAGTAATGCTTGCTATGTAATTCTGTTTATCCTAGTAGGATGATATTTGATACCAATTTGCATAAGTGTTGTATAATGCATGCAGTACATTTTCACGTCTGGAGCACTTACGGTTATCAGCGATATTCGCTGAGCCACTTCAAAAGTACGCACTCCTGAGAAACAATTATGAAACATTTATGGCTCCCCAGGTACTGTTGACTATGTAATTTATCACGCGATATTTGCTCCACATAAGCCCTTTTTCCACGAATTCTAATGTTCCAAAGTATTGACTCAATTTTACTAACTGCATTAGAGTAATATCAATCTAAATAGATCACTGATCAGGAAAAGGTTCAAGAATATATTTCTTTTCATGAAAATGTATATCAAACTTGAATTAGAAAAATTAGCAATTGTTGTGTTACAATTGCGACTTATCAAAACTGAGATTTGTCTCAATTCAAATAAATCAATGGCATCACAGATTTTTCAGACTTTTAGTTTGCGTTTTTTATGTGGTTTATATAAATACATGTATTATAAATATACATAGCCTCTAATAATTGACATGTAAAGAATTTGGATGGGTATATTATAGTGATAGAAATTTTTCCAATTAGACAGATATGATGATAGTGATATAAATGATTTAGGAAGCTCTCGTGAAAACAAGAATATGATTTTTCAGTTTAATGAACGGCAGTTAGTTTGGTTCGTAGCTGTCAGTTCTCGAATCAGGTTTATTCTCTGACATTTCAGTTCAGCTGTCGTCTGGTCCTTAATTTCTTTGACACGTTCTAATTTGACAGATGATATTAGAAAATTGTACATTTATATTCCACCGTAGATGAGGAACTTATTACCAATAATTTTATATGTATGAGAATAAATATGAAATTATAAACTTCACATTTTAAAACCTTTTTTTCACGCTTCACTCGCAGTGTTTATTAAAATGCTTCTTATTTTTTAATATTTATTTTTCTCGGTAAATTTACAGGTAATTTTTTTAAATTGTAGTTCTTTTATAATGTAAAAATCTGGGTCATGTTCTGTTAAAGTATGCAAATAGACTTCCGTGTACTTATTTTTTCTTTTGGCCATTACTATCTAGTAAAGAAAATGATTTGATTAATAATAAAGCGAAAAGTATGAAACGGAGTTTCTTATTTGTGAAGCTAATATAAGAATAAAGTCAAGGGTCAAGGGTCTTTAAATTACGTATAAGAATAAATTGTGAATTATTAAATTATGTATACTGCCGTCCACAGTAAAAAGATAGCTAAGTGACTTTGTGGTTTAGGGTTATTCTCTTAAACCTAGCAATAGAAAAGTCGACCTAAGCAACAATGTCACCTATCTTTTTACTTTGGACGGCCGTAAAGGTTTGAATAATTTTAAATTACTTTTCATATTATATATAATGTATGAAAATGAGAAATTTGAGAAGAAACTATAAAAGTCAAAGTTCAAAAGAATAGTCGAGGGAATTCTAATTAAAAATTATATTCAAGTAATTTTTTAAGAACAATTAAAAAATTTAAGGAGCTTTCACTCCAGATTTTAAATATGGGCACAAATGTTCATTCATTATTTCCCAGTAGCTTTTAACTTATTGGGTTAGAATTTTACTGTAATTCAATTATTAATCAAGCATTAAAATTGTGAATAAAAACAATAAAAAATGTTTATTTTCACTTTTCCACATTTTGTACATAGAAAGGAGCGAGTTTCCATAGAATGAAAAACAAGTATTGAGGGCCATTCGCTCTGCCTATAATTGATTTGCAACTACCGCAGCATCCACTTTACTCGGGGGGTTACGTTCCCGCAATAAGGCTGCGTGCGGGACGATTTTTAAAGCTCATTAAGCGACGGCGGAGATTCGCTTGTAATCCCAGGATAAGCCGCTTTGATAATTGGCGAAGGAGGGCATAACTGTTGAATTTCGAGAAAATAGTAGGAGAGAGATTCAGGAGGAAAAATATTGTCCATCAAACTAAAGCTGGATTCAATGTTAGAAGGATGCCGATTCTTTTGCAACTCGGCCCTGCCCTTACTTTGTCCACGATACGCTGGAGAAAGCGTACTTTTCAAGGACATTTCTTTCGCAAGTTCTCCTCTTATCGCTAGTGATTACGAGTTTTTAACGGGGATTTCCTCTCCTTTATCTGCACACCGTTCTCCGACCCCTCGTCTCGCATCCTTAAACCCACCTTCGGTTGTAACTAGATTTTCCCTTTTTTCTCCTCATCTTAACATTCCTCTCTCCCTTTCTCGAATACGGATATGCACACATTTAGGAAGAGACTTTTGGTAGCAATATTTGCTTTAATTCATATTCATAATTGGTATAAATTTAAGAATTTATAGGGATAATCCAAGTAAACTTACAAGAACTCGCGTATAGTGACTATGAAATTGTAGTAT
>JBAGKK010517440.1:0-13498 GCA_037177015.1 Euceroptres primus
CAATGTAAGCTAATTTTGATGCTTACCATTTTCGGAAATTTTGCAAGAGCTTATGAAGTACACTAAAATTTTCTTTTTCAATATAAAAGCACGGTGAGCCTGAACCAACTTCAACATAAACTTCTTACTCAATGCCAGTTTTTTAGAGTATTTAATTTTCTGATGTTGCCCGAATATTTTAAGTCAGAAATGAAAAAAAAAGGATCGAGCCCTTTTCTGAAAATTGAAATTATGATTTTTTGAGATTTTTTTGATAATAAAAAATTTTAATTATGTGGACTTTGTTATAAATAACATATCTAGTAAAAAAGTTTTTATAAACTTTTGTGTCAAATGAAAACTGGGTCTCCTATAGAGGTTTTTGTAGCGCAAATAGGGGTTTTTTGTTCCTAAGGTTATTGAAAGTTCTGACTCATCAAAAACTCTCTATAGGATTCAGTTATCTGATGTTGCTTAGATATTTTGAGCCAATAAGCAAAAAATCGGTCACACCTTTTTTAAAAAATTCAAATTTTGATTTTTTATTTTTAAAACATCTTGAAAAATCAAAATTTCAATTTTCAAAACAAGGGCTGGATCGATTTTTTTAATTTCTCACTTAAAATATTCAGGCAACATCAGGGAATTAAATCCGGAAAAGAACTGGCGTTGAGTAAGTAGTTTAGTTTGAAGTTGGTTGAGGCTCACCGTGAAAGTACATTCATTTAGGAAACTTTTTATTTTCGAACCGATTAATTTTGACTGGTCGGGTATGGAATTTTGAAAAGAAAAATAAAATTTCTGTGGAATGCATCGCTTCAAAGATACGGCTTTACTTTTACAGGTAATAAATAGTTTATCTTTATATTCGAGGTATGTATTAGCATTCACTCATTTTATGAAATTGTCAAGTTTAATTCAAATCGGCATACATTCTCAGGAATAGTTAATATCACTTTTTAAACGGCACTTGTGCCTATTAGAACTTTAAGAATTTCACAGTAAACTTATCGTCATCTAAACATTTTTTATTTTTGGTAACCAAAGTATAATGTTTCTTAAAAACTAGTAGGTTCAGTCTACTGATGATCACAGAGGACATTTTTGCAAGCGCAGGTGCTTTTTAAAAATTATTAGAACGCTTCTAAGAAGATGTTTAAGCTATTCTTGCTCGCGGAGATACGCTAACCTGCATTGTAATGTACTTATTTATGCTAGGATATATTACAAACTTAGCAATGTACTTATGATCAAAATTGAATTTTCGTAACCAAAGCTTTTTCTGTCTTAGAAAGTAATAGAACGCTTATAAGACGACTTATACTGAAATTTTTTTTATTGCTTGCGAAAGTGAATTTGTCTTTATTCTGATACTGGCATATAAGACAATAGAATGGGCAAAGAAAAATAAAGTTTCAGATAATTATGGTGACATTAATTCACATCACACTTTTTTAGTAGTCCCAAATTATACAGAAAACACAATGAATGCAGAGATAAGTTTCAAGAATGATTTTATCTCCATCCATTTCAAAAGTAGGTACTTGGAAACCGTGGTTGTCAGGAAAGTAAGTTTTCAATGGATTCTTTTGTTTGCTTCCGGCTACATTCAGACAACGCCTAATAGTCACCACTTCACACGAATTTCATCATTCTAGACTTATCAGAAGTCGACAAAAAAAATGAAAGACTTAGTTTTCTAATACAAGTTTCAATCTCGACACAGGAATACTATTTGATTTCAATTTATGCAGCATCAGTTTTGTCATTCTATGGAAAGAGAATACACCATAATTGTTTGTAATTAACGTTTCTTTTAGCCTCCTAATCACGGTGAACTTATCCCTATTTCTATAGAAATAATAAATATAAACTATGGTGACATACGTAGAAGCCGTCAAGCTCTTAGGAATGAAATAAACTGTTCATAAATACCAAAAAAGATCAAATTTTCAACTAACAACTACACTTGAATCTCCTCTTGTTCGCAGGTTAGAAATTCAATATCTAATTCTGTGCATTTCAATGCAACATCAAAAGTCATAAGTTGCAGCTGAAGATGACGCATCTTTATTCGGAAAGTCTGTAGTTGCAAAAAAATATGAAGGGTTAATAAAATTACAGAGTCTAACGCAAATAGGAAAGCAGGTACAAACTGTATCTTTTTAGCCCCGATTTATTATATATGGGTCATATGGGTCATTCTTTAGAATATTCTTTACTACACTCAACTCTAGCATTTTGAATTTACGATTATTACCTGTTATTGCTCTCCAGATGAAAATATTAAAAATATCGAGGACCCATTCCTAATCCCTCAACAATGAGAGGTACGTGCGCTTTGACTTTAGGCCCTTCAGGCTCGTCTCATTTGGGTAAACCTTAATTTTTCTTAAGCATACAACTCTATTATCTTTTTTAAAATCTTCTTCGAGAATTTTCACCTCTTTTCAGAACTGTCGAATCTAAACACGCCTTCGAACCCTAAGCTTTCGCTCCCACCCTCAAAATTGTGAATCTGCATTCTACTCTCGACTCTATCTGTTACTGACCTACAAGCATTACAATTCGATCCTTGTTACCGTAAAATCCTTACGCTACTCTCAGATTAAAACGTCACAGTTAAATCTATAACGTGTTAACGACTTTCATTAATTTACCCCTTGTTCATCGTTACAACTAAGAGCTCAAACCAAGTGCTCAACATTTTTTGGTCCTTTGAGCCGAATAGTGAATACAACGAATAATTCACACCCAGCAACCAGTCAACACCACTGACGTGACTATTGAAATCTAACAACGTAAACGTGAACGAGAACTTATTTACAATCTCGTTCTCGTTAACGTTAACGAAAACTTATCTACAATCTGAGGCTTAAGGAACGAGGATTCAAACGTATAAGAAATCTTTTTAACGAGAACGAATATCTTAAGGAGAACTAGAACGAATATCTTATTGAGAACGAGAACGAACATCTTAACGAGAACGTGAACAAATGTCTGAACTAGAACGAGTATTTTAACGTGAACGAGTATTTCAACGAGAACGAGTATTTTAACGTAAACGAGTATTTCAACGAGAACGAGTATCTTAACGAGAACGAGTATTTCAACGAGAACGAGTACTTTAACGAGAACTTCAACGAAAACGTGTATTACAACGAGATCAACAGTTCGTTCAATAATCGTGAATTGAACCAGAGTAGCAGTTTTCAAATCGTCTTCATTCACATGGCAGTTTGTGCGTGTATTAGTGTGTGAACTGATGAAAAGTATTTTTTCCTTGTCAAATTTGTTTTCTTAAGTATGTTCCACTAATTTTAATTCAAAATGGGTATTGTGTGTTCATCGCCAGTGCTATAAAAGGGTAAGTCTCGCATGCTTGTTTTTTGAGTCATTTTTCATAACGTGATCGCATATTTTTACCATCCCCATTCTACGTACCTGTTCTCAGTCGCATAAAACGAAAAAAAATGGCGAATCTAGCTCAAATAAAAAATCTTAACAGACTTCGAGGTGTTTTAAAATCAAAGCTCTCGCGATTTGAAACCTTTTTAGCTGAACCTTCTGATCAAATAGATCTTATCGAATTAAAAAGCAAACTTGCGGAAACGTCAACTCTAAAACAGAATTTTGAAGAAAAACAAACCGAAATCGAGTGTTTAGTATCCGATGAAACACTAGATGACGAATATGCAGAAAGAGGCGATTTCGAAGACAGGCTCTCCGCCGCATGTGCAAGGGCACAGCAGTTAATTAACGAAAAGGAACCGCAAATCCCAACGTCTTGTCGGGATTTTAGTAATTCGAGTAATTCAAGCTCCTTGACGGACGCTCCAGTTTCATCCATTCAAACGAACGATCATTCTATCAATCTTAAATTACACTATCGAGCATTAGAAGCACTACACAAACCTTTTTTGGAAGCCTTTCCAATCTACGCGATAACTTCAAAACTAGATTCTCAAACGCGGTTAAAATATAAAGAGTATTCTCAGGGAAATAACTCTCCGAAAATGAAAGATCTACTAGAGTTCTTGCATCGCCGAGGAAAGGTACAACTGTCTCCGTTCTAATCATTCCATAGCCGAATGTAACGCTAGTGCGTGTAAAACTTGCAATAAAAAACATCTCACCCTCTTGCATCAAGATCATAACTCACAAAAACCAGCGCAGGTTAATTTTGCTAATTTACACAGCACAGACCCATCACAAGTGTTATTATCGACAGCGATCGTACATGTTTTAGACCGAAAAGGAAATCCTCATGCATGCAGGACTCTCCTTGATAACGGATCACAGGTTAATTTTTTAACTGAAAATATGGCCACGAAGCTAGGTCTAAAACAATACGAGGTCAGTATTCCTCTCGGTGGAGTGAATAAAATGAGTTCCAGTGTGGGAAAAATTACGCGAACGACCGTTCAATGTCGATTAAGCCAATATTCTGCGAATCTATCTTTTCTAATAACACCGCAAATAAATAATCATGCTCCAAGCGAACAAATAAACAGATTTGATTTAAAAATTCCATCTTCATTCGTCCATCTTGATATCCATCTTGCTGATCCAGGCTTTCATATGCCTGGAGAAATAGATGCCCTTGTCGGTGCAGAAATCTTTTTAAAGTTGCTTTGCGTCGGTCAAATATCATTAGCGAATGATAATGCAATCTTGCAAAAAACTCACTTCGGATGGATTTTAGGCGGAAAAACTCCTGGAGTAAGATTCTCAAATACACCTGTTTGTAACTTATCGTTAAATCTATTACACAAAAAATCTGAGAATTTTGGGAAATCAAGAACGGTCCTAACGAGAAAATCTTATCGATCGAAGAAAATGCATGCGAAAAGCATTACCAAGGAAACACTAATCGCGGTACTGTTACCAGGCGTTATATCGTCAAACTTCCCTTTAAAAAAAACGTAGGCGATCTTGGCGAGTCGTATAATCAAGCTCTCAGGCAATTTCATTCTTTAAAACTATCGTTAGCAAAAAATCGCGAGCGTAAAGATTAATATAACACATTCATGAAAGAGTACGAAGAACTCGGTCACATGACCGATGATAAAACTGCCTTCATTAGCGACGGTTATTTTTTACCTTGTCATTCAGTAGTTAAGCAATCAAGCTTAACGACTAAACTACGAGTAGTTTTTGATGCAACGGCAAAAACCTCTTCCGGAATATTTCTAAACGATCCGCTCATGATAGGTCCCAACATTCAAGATGATCTCTTCTATTTACTCGTACGTTTTCAATCCAACACATTCGCGGTAACAACCGACATTGAAAAAATGTATCGGAAAATAGAACTTCATCAAAATGATCTTAAATTTCAAAAAATCTTATGGAGACAGGATCATCGTCAACCTGTGAAAATCTTCACTTTAAATACTGTTACATGTGGAATTTCATCCGTGTCCTTTTTAGCTACTCGATGATTAAAGCAATTGGTCAACGATGAATCTGATTCATATTCCAATGCTTCTATCGTATTAAAGAAAGATTTCTACATGAACGATCTTTTAACGGGTGCAAAAATATAAGGCAATGGGCTTCCAATGAACCCGAACTTATCTCTGCTTTATCACATGAATCTGATAATCTTTATCTGTGTTTAAATCTTGGTGATAAAGCTAAGACTCTCGGTGTTTATTGGAATCCCAAACCAGATTCTTTCTTTTATACCATAAATCAAACGAATAACGAAGCGCCCGTTACAAAGGGAACTATGCTCTCACAAATCGCTTAGCTTTTCGATCCTCTCGGACTACTAGGACCTGTCATCGTAAAGGCCAAAATTTTAATGCAATCCTTATGGCTTTTAAAACTAGATTGGGACGAATCCGTACCACAAGAAGTACATACGACCTGGCTCGATTATCGAAACCAATTAACTTTTTTACACGAAGTCGATATCAGCCGAAAAATAGTCGCCGATGACTACGTCACTTTGCAAATGCACGTATTCTCTGACGCTAGCGAAAAAGCGTACGGAGCCTGTATTTATATTCGTTCGACCGATCAAAACGGTGTACATTCTACTCAATTAGTCTGCTCAAAGTCTAGAGTCGGGCCTGTAAAGAAATTATCGATACAACGCCTTGAGCTTTGTGCTGCTCTAATACTAGCGAAATTATTCAAAACAATTTCTCACACCTTGCGCAGATTATCAATCAAAAAAACCGTTGTTTGGTCTGATTCTACTATCACGCTAATTTACATCCAAAGATCTCCACACACTTCGGAAACTTTCGAAGGAAATCGTGTTTCCGAAATTCAATCGTTAACAACCTCTTGTGAATGGCGCCATGTACGCACTGAACACAACCCCGCGGATTTGTTATCGCGTGGCCTCTGTCCGAAGGTGTTTATCGAAAACTTCTTTTGGCTACATGGCCCATCATGGATTAACAATAATAAAGAAGATTGGCCTTTATCTATTTTGCTACCCGAAAAACTTCCCGGAAAACGAAAAAAGCACTTTTTTCCAATTTAGCGTATACGAACGAAGTCGCGTCCAAAATCTTTAATAGAGTGGGATCTTTTACCAAACTCAAACGTGTAGTAGCTTATTGTCTACGTTTTATTGATATAAGGGTCCACAAGCAAAATATAAAGGGCAATCTCTCTGCAAGCGAACTTAAGAAAGCGAACATGTGTGTGATAAAACTCTTGCAACGCGAATCATTTTTTAATGAAATTAAAACACTTGAAACAAAAGGTGAACTGAAGGGAAGATTAACTCATCTCGCTCCCTTTCTCGACTCGGCAGTCATTCTCAGAGTGACGGGCAGACTTAGACAATCCGATTTAACGTATTCTCAAAAACAACCAATTCTTTTACCGAAAAACCATCGCGTAACGAGTCTTATCATACATGATCAGCACATGAAAATATTCCTCGCCGGTACGCAGGGAACATTAAACGACATTCGAAATGAGTACTGGATTATCGACGGAAAAGTTTCCGTAAAAAACACAGTTCGAAGATGTGTCATTTGTCACCGCGCAAAACCTCAAACCCCAAATTATATAACGGGAGATCTTCCCAAAAACCGAACCATCTTTGAAAGAGCCTTTCTGCATACCGGAATCGATAATTGCGGTCCGTTCTTCATAAAAGAGAGAAAACATAAAAATCGAAAAAAGTCAAAATCTACGCTGCCATTTTCGTGTGTTTCTCGACTAAGGCCGTGCATATCGAAATCGTCAGCAATCTCACAACTGAAGCCTTTTTAGCATGCTTAAAACGATTCTTTGCTAGATGTGGAAAAAGCTCTAATCTTTACTCCGATAACGCTACCAATTTCAAGGGTGCTCAACGTGAACTGGTGGAAATCTTTAATTTCTTGCAAGAAAATAACGACAAAATCTATCGCGTTCTTGCAGACGATGAAATCAATTGGCATTTTATCTCCCCGCGTTCACCACATTTCAATGGACTCTGGGAAGCCGCAGTTAAATCGTTCAAACGTCACTTGGTACGTGTTATCGGAGAAAAGCCACTCCCTTAAACTCCTCACTTACGTACTTTAAGCGCACTTAACTTGGACGGTGTAAACTGGCTCAATGCCTTAGCTCCGTGATCACGGAGGTTAAGGATCTTTTTGTGCAGTCAATTCTCAAAATCAGTGGGGAGGGGAGAGAGTCCGCCTCTGTGATTCGCTTATAGCCAAGTGTTTTCACTGCGGTGGAAACAAGACAAGCGGATGGCTTGACGCCTAGGGTGTGTATACACGGAAAAAACTACGGTTAAAATTTGTTGCAGTTAATTTTTTAGAGGGATACATTTTTATTCAGTCAAATTCACATCTTTCAAAATGCATTTGTTATCATGGAAATTTATCCTATGAAGGTAATTTTTGTTGGAAGGTGAATATCACACCGCAATAAGGATAGAAATAACACTTCGTTTTCCCTGTGTACAGTCGGTAATATCGTACACATATCTACATTCAAATTCGGGTGTTGAGAAAGGGGTCGGCAATATATTACATAACGCCTCTTTAGGCTATTTTTGGACCATATTTATAGATCAACCATGCTCTCGCAATCTCAATTTTCACGCAACTTTCATAATTCTGATTTTTGTCCTGCAAATACAATAAATTTACTATTCTATTAAAATAATTTTTACAATTTTAATTTTTCGATGTTCTACTATGAAAATATATGAAAATAAAATATTTCTTGAATTGAGACGAATCGATTTACCTATAATATTATAACATTTTATTGAAGATTAAGAAAATCATAATCATTTACCCTCATACGTAAAGACATCAATGACATTCTCACTAGAAAAATTTACTTTTACAAAAAACAAAGTTTTGGTAAGCAGTGGGTCATACCTTTTGTTGTAAAGAAAAATCAAAATACTTCACCATATTGCAACAATATCAATAAACATAAATGAAACGTCTTATAATATCATTTTGTTGCGAGAATTAATAGGATCGCATAAATTTCACCCGCACAAACTGCAGGTTATATAGTATATACGTTATATAGTTATAATTATATAGCCAGATGAAATCCGGACTATATAATTTCGAGCATGTGAACCGGACTAATGCCGGATAAATTTTGGATGACAAAAACCGTGATCATTTCGGACTATTAAGGATTGATTTCAGATACAAAATTTTCATTATAGTGGACAATTTTCAGACACGACCGGACAAAATCCAGATTGGCGATACGTGGAATGGGAAAGATTTTGGATGTAATTGGATAATATCCAGACAAAACATGTACACCGAACCGTACAAATATCGGATAAAGTTGAATGAAATCCAGATTCTGTAATTTTAAGCACGTTGGCCGGATTAATTCTGAATCAGACCGAATAATTTTGGATCACAAAAACCGTGTTAATTTCGGAAAATTTCGGATCCAAAATTTGTCATGGAACTGAAGTTTGCAACATTTATGTTAAATGAAAATAAAGCAAAATTTTTTTCTCTCACTCAAAATTAAAAAAATGGTTAACGTAGCATTCTATGAGGAATAATACAAAAAAACGATCGCTCTAGCTGGCGGAGAACGCAGTTATTTACAACCCTTCAATCTCAAAAATCTCCATAAAAAATTCAAAAATCTGTACAATGCTTCTTAATCAAAACTTAATGTACACATTTGGTAGAATTTGATGGCAGTAAATACTAGAAAAAGTGTCATCCCCTAGCTATCAGGAAACGCAGTCATTTTCAACCTTTAAGTCTAAGGGTTGAAAATGACTGCGTTCCCGGGAAGCTAGGGGGTTGAAACATTTTCTGAGATCATTTGACATCAAATGCTACAAAATGCATGCTTTAAATTTTTAGTAAGAAGCTTAGCTTAGTTTTTAGAGACGAAAATGTATGAGACTTCAAGGTTGATAATGACTGCGTTCCCCCGCAGCTAGGGGGATGACCATTTTTCTTCTGTTAACTGCCATCACATGCTACAAAATGCATGCATTAAGTTTTAAGTGAGAGGCGTAGTCCAGATTTTAGAATATTTTGAAATTTTTATGGAGATTTTTCAGATTGAAGGGTTGAAAATGACTGCGTTCCCCGCTAGCTAGAGGAATGAAATTTTCTTAGTATTATTCATCTAATATCAATGTGCCTCATCGAATTGTACGTTATCCGTGCTATCAATTTTAAGAAAGAACAAAATTTTTCTTTATTTTCGTTTCACATAAACGTTAAAAACTTCAGTTTCATAATTTGTCCGATATTTTAGGCAGGGCTGAATTTAAATATATTTTCACCCTGTAAGGTCTCAGCAATTGGTGTGACCAACTGAAAACCTCTTGTGAATAAATTCTCCTAAAAAATACGAATGTAGTTTATAAAAATACTCCAAAATCTCACATAAAAATCCTTTAAAGACAGAGTGAATGCAGGACCCAAAGTGACATACATTGGTACGGAATCTAAATTATAACAAAGAGAAAATAATGTTCAAAGCTCCTTATGCTTTGTATCATCTTTATGAGCCTTGCAAAAGCTCACACTCAAGCAAGAGTTGCAATCTTGCCATAGATCCTGGTCGCTCGCATGACAAATTATGCAGGATCATGGAAATTTGTACAATTGCTCCTCGTAAGGCACAAGGTTTCTAGTCATCTTCGATTGAATTAACTTCAAAGCTCTCATCTTTATTCACAACCAGATTGCCGCATCAAAACCTGTTAAATCCTCAAAAAAATGTGCCTTTTTGCCTTCTTCCAGTATTTTACAAATCACACTACAAAGTTCCTTGTGTTGTGGACAATGTTGTTTCTAGTGTAACTTGTTGCAATGTGCAATCATTTTACACCGGCTGAATTTTTTCCCAGGACAAAATGGCAAATCGCGATTATAGAGCTTGCAAACGTGACACGCATTGTCATAGAAAAATAGATTGTAAAACTCATTCCAATACTTTTCGCAGTTTATCGCTGATGAACCGCTGATTCATTCGCTGCTTTCGCCTCCGAGAGACCAGCATCTTTTCACACTCCACCTCGAAAAGCTTAAATTGTGGAGTTTCGACTTTATTCGAGATATTTTACGTAAAAAACTTCCAGTTACGCGTAACTGTACATACCTACCAAAGAGTGCGTATGGCAAGGGGTGAAGAGGGGAAGGAGAATTGATGCACTCATTCAAAGCACACATGTACTGCTGACTCCGTGGGGAAAACGCGTATGGCAATTAGAGAGGGAAGGGCGGGAGTACAGGGCAACCTGTCTCATTCTGGTCGAAGGTGATTGGTGGAGAACTTTGATTATCGATCAAGCTTGAAGTTCTCGAAGATTAATTGATAATCGAAGTAAAATACCAGGTAAATTTCCGTAGACCACCAAGTGAATTACCAACGAGTATTTTACTTACCCATCCCTGCTCTTTGGCCACTTCAAAGTCGAAAGTTGGATATACCTGGTTCATTGATGACATTAGAAATCTGGAAATTTGCAAAGCAAGAACTCGTAATAAAGAAGAAGGAGATTGGTGACATTGATTTCTTGATCGGAATATTGAGTCATATTGAGTGATATTGAGAAAAGTGCTTTTGACAAGCCAAACATGGATTCAAGCGAGTTTAACCAGCGAATAGTTGAGAAATTTAAATCAGCGATGAACTGCGAAAAGTATTGGAATGAGTTTTATAATCTATTTTTCTATGACAATGCGTGTCACGTTTGCAAGCTCTATAATCGCGATTTGCCATTTTGTCCTGGGAAAAAATTCAGCCGGTGTAAAGTGATTTCATATTGCAACAAGTTACACCAGAAACAACATTGTCCACAACACAAAGAACTTTGTAGCGTGATTTTTAAAATACTGCAAGAAGGCAAAAAGGCACATTTTTTTGAGGATTCAACAGGTTTTGACGCGGCAATCTGGTTGTGAATAAAGATGAGAGCTTTGAAGTTAATTCCATCGAAGATGACTAGAAACCTTGTGCCTTACGAGGAGCAATTGTACAGATTTCCATGATCCTGCATAATTTGTCATGCGAGCGACCAGGATCTATGGCAAGATTGCAACTATTGCTTGAGTGCGAGCTTTTGCAAGGATCATAAAGATGATCCAAAGCATAAAGAGCTTTGCCCATTATTTTCTCTTTGTTATACATTAGATTCCGTACCAATGTACGGAATCTAATTTATAACAAATGTACGGAAAGCAGGACTTTGGGTCCTGCATTCACTTTCATCAAAGGATTTTTAGGTGAGATTGTGGAGTATTTTTATAAACTACATTCGTGTTTTTTAAGAGAATTTATTCACAAGAGGTTTTCAGTTGGTCACACCAATTGCTGAGACTTCACGGGCTGAAAATATATTTAAATTCATCCCTGCTTAAAATATCGGAAAAATTATAAAACTGAAGTTTGCAACGTTTATGTGAAACAAAAATAAAGCAAAATTTTGTTCTTTCTTAAAATTTAAAGCACGGTTAACGTACCATTCGATGAGGACTAATACCAAGAAAATATTATTCCTCTAGCTAGCGGGGAACGCAGTCATTTTCAATCCTTGAATCTAAGAAATCTCCATAAAAATTTCAAAAAATTCTAAAATCTGGACTAAGCCTCTTACTTTAAATTTAAATTAAATCTCTAAAAACTAAGCTTAGCTTTTCACTTAAAACTTAAAGCATGCATTTTGTGGAATTTACTGTCAAATGACCGCAGAAAATGTTTCAACCCCCTAGCTGCCGGGGAACGCAGTTATTTTCAACCCTTAGACTTAAAGGTTGAAAATGACTGCGTTCCCTGACAGCTAAGAGGATGAAACTTTTTTTAGTATTAAATGCCACCTAATGCTACCAAATGCGTAAATTAAATTTTAAGTAAGAAGCTTAGTACAGATTTTTGAACTTTTTGTGGAGATTTTTGAGATTAAAAGGTTTTAAATAACTGCGTTCCTCGCCAGCTAGAGCAACGATTTTTTTTGTATTATTCCTCATAGAATGCTGCGTTATCCATGTTTTAAATTTTAAGTAAGAGAAAGAAAATGTTGCTTTATTTTCGTTTAAAATAAATGTTGCAAACTTCAGTTCCATGACAAATTTCGGATCCGAAATTTTCCAAAATTAACACGGTTTTTGTGATCTAAAATTATTCGGTCTGATTCAGAATTCATCCGGCCAACGTACTTAAAATTACAGAATCTGGATTTTATCCGACTTTATCCTATATTTGTACGGTTCGACGTATATGTTTTGTCCGGATTTTATCCGATTACATCCGAAATCTTTCCGATTCGACGTATCGCCAATCTGGATTTTGTCCGGTCGTGTCTGAAAATTGTCCACTGTAATGAAAATTTTGTATCCGAAATCAATCCTTAATAGTCCGAAATTATCACGGGTTTTGGCATCCAAAATTTATCCGGCATTAGTCCGGTTCACATGCTCGAAATTATATAGTCCGGATTTCATTCGAACTTATCCGAAATTTGTACGGCATGATGTACATACATGTTTTGTCCGGATCTTATCCGGTATAATCCGAAGTTTTTCGGGTCTAGCTGCGTCATCTTATCCGAAATATATCCGGTCTTATTCGAAATTTGTTTGGTTAAATGTACTTAAAATGAGATCCGTATATCATCCGATTTAATCCACAGTTTGTGCGGGTGAAATTTATGTCATCCAATTAATTCTCGCAACAAAATGATACCCACTCCTTGGATCACCCAAGAAATAAAACTACTGATGTGTGAACGTGATAGCAAGCGCAGGCTTGCTAAGCGTACTAAATGCGGAATTATTAAGGCTCAATACCGTAAACTTCGGAACCTAGTTCAAACTAAAATCAGGGATGCTTACAATAAATATAATTACAATGAGATTGCGCATAGGGATAAAACAGAGGATATCTGGCACCTTCTAAGGCGATTACATCTTATCCCTCCTAAGAATGAACCTACTGATAGCAACTTCCCGCCTAATGACTTTCTAAAGTCATTTTTCTCATTCCCAATACCTGACATATCCATTTCTTTGCCCCCCGTTCCTGACAATACAACTTT
>JBAGKK010517451.1:0-13498 GCA_037177015.1 Euceroptres primus
GTTTGATACCGGAGGAGTTAAAGATTGAAAGTAGGGGCTATTGGAATCAAAGAGCGTCAAAGTAGATTAAAATAGTAACAAGAACGTTAAAGTAGGGCCTAAATAGAACCAAGAGCGTTCATGTAGGGCCTAAATTTCGACTCGGGTAAAATCGAAAAATTCAAACTTTTTGATTTTCACCCTTATACTCTAAGAGTACTTACGGTGTATTGTGACAAAATCTACATGAACATGTAATAGAGAATGCAAATCACAGTCAAATTAAATAACTTCTCGTCGTTTACGAATGAAACAACGTTTATAAAGAAATAACGTTAGGAATAAAAAATTTAAATATTTTCTTAAATACATTCTGTTCTCGTTAGTTTTTTATTTCTGCAATTTTTTCTTCGACTGCGATGACTTCTTTTTGTGCTTGTTTCAGAATTTTCCTACGTTTCGCTTCAAGTTCTTTTATCTCCAGAGCTTTTCGTTTTTTTTTTCCTCCCGCGTTTAATTCAAACCGGAATAAGTATATAAAGTCACGAGTTTATTACGAATAATATTTTTTCCAGTCCTTGTAAATATCGTTATTTAATTTTATTACAATTTTAAAAAAAAATTAAGTACGCTCGAAAAAATTCCCTGTCCTTGAAAAAAATTCCCTGACATTTTCAGGTTTTTTCAGGTATAAAAAAATTTCCTGACAATTCCAGATTTTCCAGCTTTTCCAGGGTTAGAAGAACTCTGCATGTTTAACATTTAAAAAATAAGTTGAACTATTTTAAATTTTCTATAAGGCAAAGGAACTATATCCAGATCAGGGGTCCAAATACGAATCATTATTGCTTTTGCCATAAATAAATACAATTATAATGTTTAAGGAAGAACTAAATTTTTGTGAAATGTTCAGTTTATTTTTTAAGCTATCTGTTTCACAAAAACTTAGTTTACAATTGTAGTTATTTGAGGCAAAAATAATAGTGATTCGCATTTGGACCCTTGATCCGGAGTTGGTTCTTTTGCCTTAACTTATTCAAAAAATTTCTGTTATAGAATGCAAAATGTACACAACAGAAAATAATTTTATTACCAAGATAAAATAATAAATTTATTCACAGATATTGAGAATCGTAAAATAAATTTCTAATTTATTATCTACTCCAACAATTACTATTTTTATTACCTTTGAAAATTACGTTTCAATATCTTTTAAATTTTTATAAGCTTCCCACGTGAATTGTCAAGCTTTTTCTGTAAATCATAAATATTCTAGAAAAAGAACTGCGTCAAAATTCTAGAGTCACTTTACGGGATTTACGATTGATTTAAACCTCCTCGACCCTGTGACAAAAAGTACAATATTCTGAGTCGCGTGCAAGCCAGATAGCTTGTTAGTTTGTTAAAGAATTACAGCAAATATCACGTGTATAAGTTTGTACCATATGAACATAAAACAATACCAGTCTTGCGTCTGACGTTCATCGCGAACGTAATAATTTTTCTTACAAAAAACTATTTTTTTGTGCGAAACCTCGATCGTCAGCACTCTCATGTCCTCGCTTGCGGTCGTCATATCTTTTCTTCGAAACAATCAAACTTGTTGATTTCCAGATTCTCAATCAACTAATGTGTTAAAAAAGGCCATCTCTTAAAAAAAAATTCCCAGAAAAGAACCCTACCGAAATTTTCAGGCTAGGTCCCAATAAAAATTCAAATTCTTCAGGTCTGAAATTTAAGAATCTGAACGATTATAAATTCAGAGTTCAAAAACTTCATAAGGTTTTCAGAGAATCACAGACTTTAGAAGATTTATGATCTAATTAATTATTTGATCTAAACTTGTTTTATCGGTTGGTCAAAAATTCAGTTCAAAAAGTACGTTCCATTTTATTTATAATTTTAAGGTATCAAATCTATTTAGCCTGAATAAAAATTTTCCGAACTACAAGTGTCTGTTTCCTGAATGGATAAAATGGATCTGATTCATTAATAACAGTCTGGAAATGCAGAAACACGTGAAAGATGATTTCCATTGAAATCGAACCTTGCTCTTGAGGAATGGAAGAGATAAACAAAATATTTGCTACGCCCTTCATTTTCTTTGCGCATTGGGATTCCCATCGACCGTTTAGCGGGGAATCCTTGTCATCACCACCATGAATCGGTATTTCGGAACCGGTTTTCTTCTTTCCACGATCATTTTTATGCCAATCGACCACGTGTTAGTATTCATATGTCGACTAATTCACAAGGTCTAGACATGACAGTACTTTTCTTGTAAAACGGAAATCCCAGTATTAGTTTAATTTTTTTAATTCAAATGAAAATGAGAATTATAAAGAAATCTTTGAAGTCCCATCATTTTTGAAAAGTAAGGAAAGAAAGTTAGTTAGTTAGGAAAACAAAGGAAAGAACCTTCTTTCAATTTGAATTATTTTCACTTGAAATATTTTTACTTTTATTCAATTCAATTTAAATGATATTTTTCCCTATACAGAGAGGCAGAAAAGAGTTGTTGAATTGTTATTCCAGGAAAAAGAAGAATTCCTTCAAATAACGGAAAACGGTCATTTGAAATGATTGTGATCTTGAACTTGAAGAAATTATGGTTATTGGAGCCTTGATGAAATAAAAGAATGAGCTTCAATTTTCGAGAGACTGGATTCGAAAAATTAATTTCGTAATTCTGTCAATTGCTCAATTTGTGACAGTGCAACTTTATAATATTGTCAGAGCGCAAAAAGTGTTATGTATGTGTTTCGTTTCTATATCAATTAATATCACCGACTTCAGTTGAAAATGTTTCAATTTATTTCCGCTAGTATCTGCCAAGTACTGATGACATTGACTCTGGCGGGTCAATTAGAGTCTTATTTTAAAATACTAATCAACTTTTAATGACTGCTGTCCTTAACATTTGACAGGCAAATTAAATTGCAATTAAGAAAATCAATGTTTAAATGCGTTTAAAATAATTGGATTAAACTTTCTAATATTTTATTCTATTCTGTAATAACAACTGCCAAACTAATGCTTAACAGTTGATATTACGTTTATTATGTTTTCAATTATTGAAAACCAAAATAATACAATATTTTTAGATCAAGTTTTTAATTTAAAAATTGTTATAATACAATATTTTTAAGTAAGAACGATGATTTTGTGCCTTTGGGATCTAAATATTTTTAGTAGTTCAAGTTTTTAATTTAAAAATTGTTTAATTATATCAATAATCAAATTTCTTCCATATCGGATGGTAATGATGGAAACTTATTTTTACATTGACGTTACGAATATTTTTTTGTTACACGCCCTTACATTCTTGATCTTGTACATTAAAAAAAAGTAGACCGGTTGTGGATCCACTACAGAGGATTTGTAACTTTTTTATTTTTTAATGGCGTTAAACGAACTCGAACTAAACCTTCTTCGAAGCGTTTATTAAAACTGTTGAAGTTTCTAGAAAGGTCTGGACACAATTCAGGCAACGAATATTTTGCATGACAAAATATTTTAAAATCTTAGTTTTTGATCAAAACTTTTAAATAATCAAGTGTAAATTTCAGTTATTTTAGATACTTTTCATAAAACCATATGGAAATTTAAACCCAAGAAAAAATATCAATACTGCTTTAAAAACCGCAGTACACTCTTTCCTGCAAACATTTTTTTCTTAACCAGAATCTCTTTCTACCAATTCACTTAAAATAGTTTCACCTGCTATATTTGTAGAACCATAAATAAAGCAACTGTATTTAAAATTATTTTCTTGCTTATCATTCAGGAAAAACTAAGAAACTCTTTCCTTTATAACACTTCGAAAATACTCTTGAACTACAAAAGAAGAAAATCTCTTTTCACCTTTGATGCTCTTGAAGATTTAAATTCTTAAAATATCGTTTTGCAAATAAAAAAAATCGCCATTTTAGTCACATTATATCATAACCAAAGGTGATTTAAATGCCAGCCATAAATACTCGTTCCCAAATGAAAGACGCAGAAAACAATTCCTACCATTTTGGTACTAAAAAGCTAATATGAATTTCCTATCAAGATTGTCCAATCGTAACACAATAAGATAATAAAAAGGAATCGGAAGACGTCAGTAGAAAGTCGAAAATGAACTTTGGATACAACTTGAAGAGAATAATCGGCACTGGGTATACAGTTAAAAACATGGTGGCTAAATAATGAATGAGTTGCTTTGGCTTATTTACATACGAACCTATTTAGATTCGCATTATCTTAAGCAATCCACGTACAGATCGAGATCGTAGAAGCTAAGAAGACAAAACGAGTCATTCAAAGTATGACGCAAAAGGAACCACGTGCACAAATCCTCAAACCCAAAAATGATATTTTAGTATGCCATCTCGTGCAGGAAAGACATCTCGTGCTTAATCGAAATCGACCTCCAGAAATTTATTCAACAATTTTTTTCCTCTGGAGACTTTCTTCGGCATTTTTAAAGACATCAATTTACTTCTTTTTCTCCAGGTTTTCTTTTTATCTCAATGTATATCCTCCAAAAATTTTCTTACAAGATTTTTAGTTTACGACACTAATTTTTAAAGTTAGAATTCATAATTTTTTGAACACTGACCTTGACAGTGGATGATTTTCAAGTTTATATATTAATTTCAACTCAATAATAACTTTCTCCGAATTTCTCCGGGACAAAAGCTTTCACTGAATTTGAATATGTTCGTCAAATGTAAGAAATCGACGTATGGAACGATTCTCACGAGGAAATATTTAATGTTAATCTGTTTCTGAAATAAGAACAATGACCTGAAAACAGGAACTAACTTTATTATCTTCAATATGTGAGATCTACTTAATTTGAGAATACTAACAACATTTATCTTCTTTTTTAATAGATCTAACGTTTATTAATTGAAACACTCATTGCCGTCTTTAAAATTTATTTCCTTTGTTATTTATTGGAAATGGGCACTTGATATATTCAAATTTAAATTTTTTCCAAGCTTCTGATTTCCCAAGGACTACAATAAATTCTAGTTTATAGTCTGCTAAATGCAATGTTAATTGTTTCCGTTAAAGAGCTGTAAGCATGTATGAAACATGCAATGGAAAATAATGCAAATTCACTCGTCAAATCCAGTCTTGACCGCATGATTCAAAAGGCAGACTTAGCGCATTCATATAATAATCTGAAAATCCATCTTAACTATTCCACGTACCCGTTATCTCGGGCATTTACATTTACATAAAATCGGTGCTTTAAGAACAAAAATAGATTTTGACAATAAAGTGCACCGGAAATAGAATCCAGAAGTAAACACCGGATATTTAATTTTTCAAGCGTTTAAAATTTTTTTGAAAGAAACAAATAATATAAATTCAAAATATTTACAAAATGTTGATTCAATTTTCAAAATTAATCGATCTAATTTTATTGAAATTTTGATACAAACTGTTGCGCCATAGTTTTATTTTTACTTCTAATAGTTCTTAGCTGTCAAAGAACGATTATTTTCAAATCAGCTCTACATTACGATTATCTCTTCCCGACTCCACGTCGGAGTGTTGACTTACAAGTTTATCTATGCACATGCTAATTGTGACCGCTAGAATTTATCTCGGTAAGACGATGACCCTTGCAAGCACTTACAAGTTTCAGAGCATTGTTTTAGAATGACACTTTGGTCTTTCAAAACCTTTTCGTTATCAGAGTTTTAAATATAACTCAAAATGGGACACTCGTTTTTTTCTATGGTTGATAAAAAGAGGTGTTTAAACACTCACCAAATCTGGTTTCTATCTGCTTTCCACCCTTTTTAATGCATCTCTGAATTTTTAGATTTCGTTCCAAAGGATGCTTCATTTTTTTCGTCTCTCGACTCCTTTTTGAGTTGCCATCACCCACAAAAAGGAAAACTATTATAGTCGTTTATAAAAATAATATAATTATTAATAAAAAATTATAATAAAAAATAATATTATCATTGTTTGTTTTCCAAGCTGAAAACCGTCTTTTTAAATTCCACGATTCTACGCCAACTGTAAATAATTGGACAAATTACACGCAAACTAAAGACAATATATAGATTTAACAACTCGCTAGTTGAGTAATGAAGCACGTCCTTGATCTTTTACAACTCTTGCCAATTTAAATTCCAAAGCTAAAAGAAATAACATTGCCAAAAATATTTCAGACAATAAAAGTCCAAATTTATACGCATTCATAATTTACCAAAAAAATCAACTTAATTTAGTTTATTTTTCTAAATTAATTAAGAGTTATGTTGGAAACTATAAAAATAAAAAATCACAATTCAGTTTGTCACAACAAATATGCATTTAGCACATTAATTAAAGGCAAATTAATTAAAGCAGATTAATTAAAGGCAAATATTAGACTAAATGTTGTCTTTTCTTTACAAAAATTTAATCATTTCTACAGATTCCGAGTTCATTTAGAGGGTAAGAAGGTCGGTAATTGAAGATTACAAACAGATATTTTAAATATTATTGTATTATCTTTCACAATATTGTAAGAAGATAAACTGCAGAAAGTTGACTCGACATAAAAATTATTAGAGAGGCGAAGGGTCGCATCTATTTACAGAGAATCATGGAAAAAACATTTTAATCAAAAAACTGCAATCATAATTTCCCGTTCCATGTTTCGAGAAAGAGAACAACAGATAACTGATAAATAAATAGCCTCAATGGTAATAAGAAATATTTAGTGGGGACAACGAATCGAAAAGAATTTTATCACTACCTTGACCACTACTGGAATATCCTGCCTGAACCGTTGAACTCAAGACTTTACTGATCTATTCTGAGGATACGAAATTGCAACTAGAAAATATTTACTACAGAAATTTCTAGACAAAGCAAAGATTGCTCAAACTTTAGAGCGAAAGCTTCAATTCATTATCGCGATATTTTTAGATGACGAAATTTTTAGCCTGGTCAAAGTAACATTATGGAGCCTGTATGTAAGGATAATCAACGCATTGTCTGCCTATTGACTCTTATCAAAACTTTTATTGGTTTAATAGAGTCGATGGTCGATATATTTTCAAGCTGTGTCCCTCTCTCGATCAAACAGGACATTCGAAGAAATTGGGCTTCGTTAAATATCTGCACAGCTGCACATTTGCCACCACTTTCCTCTGCGAAATTGAAGCATCTTTTATGTAATTTCAATATTATTTTATTTACCAAAAAGACGACCTGCCAACGATGTTTGAGATTGGAAAAAGTTTAAAAAGTGACCAACAAATTTTCGCTTATATTTGTTCTATTTTCTTAAAACAAATCAAATAATATGCCCTTTCATCAATGAATAACATTGAAAATAAACTTAAAAAGTAAACAAAAATAATTTAGGCATTTAAAGATTAGAGATCACAGAGGTTCAATAGGTAGTTCTATTTTAGGTGAAATAGGGGATTTTTTTAGGGGGAAAGTTTTTTACTTTTAAAAATACCAAAGAAGGAAGTGAATGTTGATAAATGCAACATTTTCATAAGAAAACTCAAATTTGATTAAAAATGCCATCCTTAGATTTTAAACTTTATTGTCGTTTAAAAAGGAGGAAAAAATATCTCAGTTATATAAATATAAAAATTTTCGGCTTCTAAAACTGCGGACATGAATTTAAATTTCCTCAAATTATCAATTATAAAATAGATTAATTTTTTAATTTTCAACAAATCAAATTTCCGAAATAAGTCTGCTGAAATTCTCCAGAATCTCTAAAAAAAATCCTCATAAATTTTACGATTCCTGTCTAGAATCTAAAAAATACTCTACAAATTTCTAGGCTTTCAAAATGTTTGTAACTCTCTAGGATTTTATAAAATCCCTCATGAAATTTATAACTTTTAACAACCTTTTAGAATCTTCTAGAATATCTATTTTAAATTTTCCTTGTATATTCGTTAAATCTTCTGCAATCTCTTAAAGTCCTCTACAATCTAGATTTTTTGGAATATTTTAAAAATTTTAGGAGACTTTCTGATCGTTCCAAAATCTTCTAACATCCATCAGCATTTTACAGAATCTTTTACAATCTTCAAAATTCTTTCGAATTCTGACAAAATTTCTAAAATCTGTTCGTCTCTTCCAGATTTGTTTTTCTAGATTTTCAAAAAGTCTATAAAATTTTACAAAGAATATTCTTGAGGATTCTAGAAGATTCTGAAACACTCTAGCATATTTTGTAAAATATTAAAGAATTTTAAGATATATTCTTTAAGATCTTATAAGATTATTATAAAAGAACCCAAAAGAAAAAACTGTAAAAGATTCTGGAAGAATCCAGAAGAATCTAGAAGACTGCAGAAGATGCTAAAAAACAGTTTCGAATATTTTAGATAACTTTTAAGGATTTCAGATAAGTGTTGAAGGTTCTAGAAGATTTGAGAAAAATTCGGGAGTCTTTTGCAGATTTTAGATGATTCTAAAAGATTCTAGAAACCACTAGAAGATTCTAGAAGGTTATGGAAGAGTTCCGAATATTTTAGAGGATTTTAGAAGATTCTAGAACAATTTATAATATTTTTTAAGATTCAGAAGTCTTTGAGAGAGTCTCGAAGATTATGATTCAGTGTGAAATTCTAAAGAATTCTAAAAAATTAATTTTTCTTTTAAAATTATGTAAGATTTGAGAAGAATTTTGAGGCTCTTGAAAGAGACTATGCGACAGTGTAAAATTTCCTGAAGAATTTAACCATATTTCAAATAACTTTTGAAGATTTTGTAGGATTTTAGGAGATTTTGGGAGTCTTTTCCAGATTTTGGAGGATACTAAATGATTCTGGAGAAAAAATAGAAAATTTTAGTCGATTATGGAAGAATTTAGGAGATTTTGGGAGTATTTTCTAGATTTTGGAGGATTATAAATGATTTTGGAAAAAAATATAAAATTTTATTCGATTATGGAAGAATTTAGAGGATTTGAAAATTTGGAAATTATGGAAAATTTCAGAAAAAGTTAAAAGAGTGCTTGAACGTCATAAATTCCTAATTCTTGGAAAGTTAATTGGAACTTTGAATAAAAAAGGGGAAAAAGGAATAAAATACTCAAATAAACAGGTTTCAGGGAATTTTGAGAATAATAGGGGAAAAATAGGTCAAAAGGGAAAAGGGGACTGACTGTGCTCCCTACATTACGTATTCCCATTCGAATTATAAACTTTTAGAATGTGACAGATAAAGTCACATTTCAGCATGGCAATAAATTTCACCGGAGGACGAAATTTAAAAATAATTATTTCTATTTTCAACAAAAAAAGTAAGAAAAGTGACTAAAATTTTTTAAAAAGTGGACAAAGTAACCAAATTCAGAAAAAGTGGCCAAGAATGGCCTCTTTTAGAAAAAGTGACCAAAAGTGAAAAAAGTGACTCGCTGGCAGACTCAAAAATTTTGATATTGGTTTAAATTGAACCGTTTTTTCAGTTCGTTTTGGACCAAATCAGGTTCTTCAGTTAATTCTTCTTTGTTGCAAATCATTTTGGAATTTTTTTTTGGTTAATTTTGAACTCACGTTAATTCTGGGAAAACAAAACTCCCGCTTTTCCCAGTTGTTCACGACATCGTGAATAGACACTTTTCTTCGGCATCAAGACGTAAGGATTGAATAATTAATATAGTTTTTATTGATTTAAAAAAATATATGATCTTTTGGTTTGATTAGAAATTAAATGACCGTCTACCGCATTTGCATCCCACGCCTTTGATTCCTTTGTTACGAGCGGATGATTAGCATTTTTATTACCGATAAACTATAATGTGAAGATATATTTCTAAGACACTGAATGACGCGATCTTTAGCACTTTCATTGATTGAAAGGAATTCGCGTGAATCTTCGTCGGAAGGAACTTAACCGGCTGTCCTTTTAGTTTCTGTTTTTTCTGTTTTTAACACGGTTTATACCGGAACCGATTAGACATTAGACTCTCCAAGTTGCCCGGAGCAATTCTTACTCTTGACATTTGTTCATGGTAATTCCAGCGGACATTCCTCTCCTCTTGTGATGAGCCAACAAGTTAAACTAGTCTCAAATTAATGATAATTTCGCACCATTTACCCACGTGGACATTGACTAGGGCAATAATTATTAAATAAATCACCTACATTTGCTCGTGATTAAATAGTCTGGCTCGTAATGAACCGGTTTAGCGAAAAAAGTGCTCTTTTTTCAAATTTCACAATGATAATAATCTGTCAATTGAAAGGTGAGATTATCTCAGGTCATTTACAATGTTCAAGAAACCGAAAGATTTTGATACTTTTATTTTCAGATTATTATTCACACGACTGTAACTTCAATTAAATCATTTCAGTTTAAAAATCCCAGTTAAAATCCACAAATGTTAAAAAATCGATGCTAATAGTGCAATTTCAAGTTATTTTCAAAGGAAACAAAACATTTCAACTTAAATAAAAAGAAAAAGTTTAAAAGTCGTATTTGGTCATGAAATCATGAATTGTGACTAAGAAAAAAAATGAATTGTTAGCCAAGAAAGTCGAGACAACAAAGTCAGATGGAAGTCAGAGTAAATGAAATTATGACGTGGTTTCTTACAATTGAATACTCTGTTTGAAAAGCACAGAGTGAAAAAAAAAGATGAGGAAAGATTTTATGCACAATTATTTGTTATTAGATACGTAACATTTGTTGTTTAATAAACGTCATGTGCAGTATATTTTCCTTCTAAATGCAAACACGTATTTAACGACCATTTTAATAACATTTTGTCACGTTTGATTACTAGTTAAATTTTAATTACTCTTCTTGTCTGGAGACAAGTATATTGTATATATTTAAAATGTAAAAGTAAAATGTAAAATAAAAAGTAAGTTCAAATCGCGAGAAACTTTAATCCGACCGTGATAATTACAATTACACGTAATATGGTTTACTACGAGGACAAAGTTGTACGAGATCAGAATCGAAAGGACCTTCGTTGATTTTTATCCTTAATCTTCGAAGCCAACTGCATTGCTAAAGGAAAAGGACTACGCCTGAGATCCTTGCCATCTCACGAGAAAAAAACTGCCGTCCTCGACTTCCGCAAGGAAATCCACTCTTAACATTTCTCGTCAATAACAAACCTATAATAGGTTCATAGTCGCGTGCGTCTAATTAGACTTAAACCTGACCTAACATTCCTATGAAGTGTGATATTGTCACCAATGGTTACAGAAATAACTTCAAGTTTGAATATCTCATTGAAGGCAAATCACTTTTTGAGAACAGATCTTATAAATAACAAATAAGAAACCTAGAAGTATTTGAAAGACAATAATTTAATTCAATTTGTTCTTCTGCATTTTGTTACAAAGCAAAAATTTCTTCTTGTTTCTACTTGTTTTAAAAGTAGAAACAAGAAATTTCTTCTTTGTTTCTACTTGTCTTAAAAGTCTTTTCACTGTAGTAAAATAAGTTACCAAAAAGTAAACAGTGTAAACTAAGCAAATAAAAATTTTGTAGAAGTTACCTACTCTAATCGAAGGGATCGAATTCCAGAATCTCATCGTAGAGGTGCAGCTTCTTGTTAGATTTTCCAAGTATTCGATGACCAGTCGGTTTTTCCTTAATCCTGAAAACAAAAATATTGTCAACATTGATTATGTTTTTCAGGCAATAAATATGATTGGATTTTTTCCCCAAGAGACGTAAAATCTCATCCTCAAGTTTCAGAATTTTAACTTAAAAGAAAAATGTGCCTTTAGGAATAGTAAATTGCAAAAATTCTCGTAGAGACGTCATTTACGAGCAAAGATGGATTAGGGGTCAATCGTTTTCAGTATTCCTGACGTAGAACGTTAATTAGCAAGAATAAAAGCGTGCTTGCGTCTAAGGCTAGACTCGCAAAAAAAGTAATGTACCTCGGAACATTCACGACGAGCGATCGTCCGTCGATCCCAAGATCTATTCTATAATTCCTGAGAAGTCTAGAATCATCGTAAGCAATCGATTTCAGATTATGTCAACCTTTCTTTGAAATATTTCTACTTTAAATATGATTTCAACCACAAATTTTACGCAACAGCTATTAAAAACTAAAACATTTGTTTGGGTATACACTAAAAAGATTTGGGAATGATTAAAGTCTTGTCAAGTTTCATTAATTTGCAATTTAAATGATAAACAAATAGTTTTTTATACACCTAAGCTAATCTATGTGACGTCTATGTTTTTAATTAATCAAAGCGAAAAAACGAATAGAAGTAATTTTTGGAGATGACCAGATATGCCTTGCGCATCAAGAATATTTACGACTGTGAAAATCAAAGTGAATTATGGTTCCAACCGATCAAGGATTAAACATTAAATGAGAATCTATGTTTCTTTCCAAAAGTTTGCGAATTGAGGATAAAATAAATATTTAACAAATTTGAAACCATCTAACGTCATCCTTGAAAATGTATCTTCTGTCAAAGACAAATTTAGAAGTTGAGAAACTTTTGTTATAAAATATTAAGAAAAATACTGAACACGCATTATCAGCGAAAGAAGAAGGAAGTGTGAAAATATTGACTTGCCACATGACGATATTGAACAATGTCGAGCACAAAAAAACATTTACATGTATTTAGCTGAAAGAGGCTTGTCTTTTACGCACCAATGTGACGCGTATAGCGAGTTAAGAAAGACCAATGATCTATACAAATTCAAAGCAGCAAAATAATCATTTATTTTGTTTTCGTCCAGACTCTCTTGTCTAGACAATTAGCAAACAAGACTAGCAAGAAATTAGCAATAGAACTGATCAACAATAGAAATATGCATTTTTTAGACGTAGGCATAAAAAAAACTTAGATACTCAACTGGAGAAAAAAATTAATTAACATATTCAAATGATTTAAAATGAATTAAAATCATTATGTATTAAAACCATTGTACATAGTCTCTGATTGTGAGTTCTGCTGGCTCTGGCTGGATCAATATTATTTCAAGGTAACTTTCCTCTTAAGCTTCCAAACTCGAACCTTTGCTTTGTTCTTATGAAATTTTAATTCTTCCAAAATTAAAAATATTTAAATTTGAAGGAAATATTCCATGAATATTCCTCAACTCAAACCACTTTGCTACCAAAGATTCTTGTTTCTTGATATTAAGGAGGATTTGGACAGATAATCGAAAAGAAAGTTAGTCAAAGCGTTCCTTTTGTTCAGTTTTTTATTTTAAACATTTTATTATCAAATTTTTTAAGTGAAAATGTAGAAAATTGTATTTCAAATCAAATAAGCCATCAAAAGTTTTAATCGCATAATGATTATATATTTTTTATATTCGGAATCGATATGGCTGATTCCACGTGAGATTTTAATCCAAATTTTTAAATTGTCCTGAAAATTTTTTCACTCGTTCTAGAGCGAAAAAAATCGACGTCTTTTTTTTTAAATATGATATGGATATTTTACGAGACATCAATTTTTTTATTCATTGACTCCAAAAAAACAGTCCTTTTTCAAATGCTTCGTAAATCGCCCACTTTTCTACTGACACTTAGCCATTTTAGGGA